>SZWC01026299.1:7170-20697 GCA_023375785.1 Penium margaritaceum
CAGAGTGCCTCTGATCCGTTGGATCAAGAAGAAGGCTGGGGCTCGCACCCAGCGTTTGTCCTGGGTTTTTCTTGAGAGCGGATGGAGTCCTTGAACCCCTCATGGCCGGGTTCCTGACCCTCAGCCGGCCGGGTTCCTAAACCCTAAACCCTAAACCCTAAACCCTAAACCCTAAACCCTAAATCCCGATTTCTAGCTTGAATGAACTCTGATCTTCCTTTTCATCTTCGCCTCCCTTTTGCATGCAGCTGAGTCCAACCGTGCGATCCCTTTCTTTCTCCCCACATCGTTCGCAAGCCACCACGCAAGCCGTGCCACAAGCCACATCACAAGCCTCCCCGCGGCCTCAGCTTGGACTCACCTCAGGAGACAAAACTGCTGCACCTTCCTTCGGGTTTCCTGGGCCACAAATGGCCCGCATCAGGCACGATGCATGCGCCATGCCAGCAACAGAGGCTTCGGCAGAAGAAGCAGAAGCAACAGGAGAAACAGTTACAGGGACAGAGGAGGCAGCAGCAGAAGCAGCAACACCAGCAGTAGCAGCAGCAGGAGATGCAGCAACAGAAAGTAGCAGCCGCAGGAGGAGTAGCAGCGACAGCAGAAGCCACCCAACAGCCATTGTCAATGACTCCACGCTCGTCTTCATTCACTATGGCCGGATTCCTTGGGAGCCTCCTCTCCCCTCGCCCCAGCACACCTTCTGTTGCCACCGTTGCTGTCCCGCTTCCAGACAGGAGTGGTGAAGTTCTGCGGGTGTCTTACCGCCCTGCTATGACCAGTGGTGGTGGCACGCCCCAGCACGGTGCAACCACGCCTGCTTCCTCCAGGAGAGGGGGCACAGGCCATCAGCCAGGCACAGGTGCAGCGACGCTGAATTCGTCTATCCGCCGCTCACCATTCAGCCCGTTCACCACGATACGCAGGTAGAATTCCAACTGTGGGCATCTCAGCCCCATCCATAGCCTTCTGTTTCTACAGCCGACCGTGTAACGTGCAATTCACCTTGACTGCAGTGTATTTAAGGACATAGCAGGTGACTCCGGAACCCTCACATCTTGTGAGGGATCATGGCACCTTCACTTGCCCTAGCGGAGCAGATTGTGGGTTTTGTGGCCAGGGTTAAGGAGGGATGCAAACCAGGTTGATTGAATGATGTTTGCCCAAGGCTTTGCAGTAGTTTTAGCACTGTCCTTTATGGTGCCCCTACTTCAAGTCGAGAAAAATGGTGTCCTGTTTTTCTAGAATTCCTGAGTAAGAAGTGGGCATTGCGACCAGCCCTAGGGACAAATGGCATGCAATAGATGTTGCAATTAAATTTGGTGTGCCACATCAGAGTTGCAAATACGGCACATGTACATTGGAAATGTTTCAGGGCATGCAGGCCCATGCAAAAACGAACATTAACTCTGTGTGCGAGTGCCATGCAACACGGCAAGAATTTGGCGAAGTTTGGAACGCTGAATGTAAAAGGGTAAGGAGAGAGTACAAACGAGCCCGTAGCGGGCGAATGTAGGGGTGCCGGCAGCAAGCCGCATCGGGCCCCGTCTTGCCGGCTTGTGTACATCAGCGTGCAGATGACTCACTGCGAGACTCGACGCTGCTGGAGTGTCACTCGGTGAAGCCGACGCACGCTAAGGCCCACTCACCGTTCGCTGGAGCCTCCTCCCCCAGGCGACGCGCTCAGCTCCATCGGCAGGCCTCCTCGGCGGTCAGGCCGCCGGCAGTCACTGCCACTGCAGATGTTGTCTGCATCCACCCAGCGCTGTTTCTGCCTGTGGCATTGCGTTTGCAGCATCATGCTGTGCCTAGGGTCCATGTCTCTTGCTGTGAGGCCATGTTTGGCATCACTGACTGTCATAGGCACTGCCTGGGTTCGGGCAGCCATAACTCTTTGTTGCTTCTTTTCTTGCTGATTCTGAGTGCACGACTGCGTTTGCAGCATCGGTATTATGGTATGGTCCAGTTTTCAGGCAAAACAGACGACGCCCGCGTTTTGGGCTGTCGGGCGTCTGCAGGGCTCACCGAGAAAACCCTGCCTGCCATAATACAGGTCTAGGGCTATTTTCTAATTAGCTGGTTAGCAGAGTAACAAGTTATGTACTAGTGGGGGGGAGCTAGAACTTGGGGGGGTCTCCCATTGTTGCTTATTCATCATTCCTAATCAGTCACTTTCAGTTTTCAGCTGCTTTCTGGCGCTACGACTGGCGCACGTGTTTGTGAGTAACAAACCCAGAGCTTCCAGACTTAGACTCTAGAGCAGTAGACTGAGGGGGCAGCACACTTAAGCAGCGAGCGTGGAAGCCCACACGCTACATCAACAACACTGTTGCCCCGACCTGTTGCCTAGCATTTCTAGCTTGGTATCAGAGCCAGAGCATAGCAGCAGCAGCAGAAGACTGGCGTACAGGTGCCAAACAACGCTGGCGGACCCCCATACGCGCAAGTGCAGGGGAAATGCTACCGATTTTTTTCCGGCAGCATTGACCCGCCTTGTGGCGGCGTCAGATTTTTTCCCACGGCCACTGAGCCGGGGGAAATGCTGCCGAAATTCTTCGGCAGCACTTGCCCGCACGCGTGACGCGAGGAGGTGAGCGGTAGGCCGCGTCCGACACCTGCGGGCGACAACGCACACTGCAATGTCACCCACGTGCAGTGACTGACACTAGCAAGCAACAGCAGCAGCCTGCAACAGCGGCAGCTGCAGGCAACGGTAGCGAGCAGTGGCAGCAGCAGCTAGTAGCAACTGCGTGCAGCAACAGTAGCAAGCGGCAGCAATAGCTCGCAGCAGCAAGCAGCAACGGCAGCGACCAGCAGTAGCCCACAGCAGCTGCAGCAACGATAGCAAGCGGCATCAGGAGCAACGAGCAGCAACGGCCACGAGCAGCAGTTGCAGCAGTAAGCTACAACAGCCGCAGCAGCAGCCAGCTGCAGCACCAGCAGCAACGAGCAGCTGCCGGCAGCAGCTAGCAGCGGCTGTAGCTACTCGCAGCCTACAACTCACCGCGAGCGACAGGCTGCGGGCAGCGAGCCTGCTGCTCGCAGCAAATAGTGGGCTTGCTGCCCGCTGCCCACAACGAGTAGCGGAGCCCGCTGTGATAGACGAAGAAAAGAAAAAGAAAACAGAAAAAAAAATCCCCCACCCCACTAGCCTCTATGCCGCGGCTGCAGCAGCTGCCACAGCTACTGCAGCAGCCACAGCAGGCGCAGCAGCCCGCAGCAGGAGTAGCAGTAGTTGCTCTTGCAATTGTAGCCGTAGCAGCAGCAGCAAGAGCAGCAGCAGCAATAGAAACAATAGTAACTGCAGCAGCAGTAGTAGCAGCAGTAGCAGCACCAACAGCAGCACCAGGAGCAGCAGCAACAGCTGCAGCAGCAGTAGCGTCCCCAACAACCGTCAGTGCTGACGTCAGCATCACGCTGTTGACGTCACTGCTGACATCATCAACACAAAAAAATAGGGAGGAAGGGGGAAGAAAGCCAAAGGGTGGGCAGGCAATCACTTCCAACAGTTGCCATGCAGATAACGCGGTAGCAGCCCTAAGCTGACGTCACTGCTAACATCAGCAACACACAAAAAAACCAAGGGACATCAAACCATGGCTGGTAGCCCTTGTGGGGAAGGGTCCTCCTCCGTTCGGGGGACCCCCAGCCCCCCTTTCTTGCAGCGGCTGCAGTAGCAGCAGCAGTAGCACCAGTAACACCAGCGGCAACAGCAGCAGCAACAGTAGCAGCGGCAGCAACAGCAACAGCAGCAGCAGCCCTCTGGCGTCGTTGGCGGCAACCATGACCCCCTGGCTGCTCTTCAGTAACAGCTCGCCGCCTTGATGCAGCAGCTTCCAGTGCTACAGCCATTAGCCTCCCAGACTACCACCAGTACACTACCATCATTCATCCCTCCAGGGCATGCCAGCCCAGCTGTGTCTGCTGCCACGCACTACCTGGCGCAGCAGCATACTCAGTGCCAACGGCAGACGGTGACCTCCGTCCTGAGCCCCACTCTGGGCGCATGTCGCATGCAGAAGGACTTTGAGACGTCGCCGCCGTCGCTTCAAGCCGGCGAGCAGTTCCGGAGCTGGGAGCTCAGCTTCTGGATCTGGGCACAAGGTGAGGGACTATTGGTATACTACACCCTCCCGTATGACCCCACCCTGGCCGACCACTTGTATGACGCTGGTCTTGCCGTACGTGCTCTAGTCCCTGTCGCCCCTCCGGCTTCACGCCTCGCCCTAGAGCCCTTCCTCGGCAACTTCACCGCTGGCGCCACCCCAGACCCTGCAGCCGCTTGGCACGTCCTCACTCGTCCCCGTTGCCTGACCAGCGATGTTGAGACTAGCCGCCTGTTGCGGGAGTTCAACTCCCTGCACATGGGGGAGACCGAGACGGTTACCGCCTACTGGCAGCGGGCGGAGGACATCCTTCATTGCCTCGGCACCTCTGCCCCACCCCATGTGGCCGCGCTCCTCACCATCAAGCGCGGTGCAACCGCTACGTACGTGGACGTCTTTGTGCGTTACTCTCACGACGTCCTCTCCACCATGGCGGTTCAGGGCACCCTCATGCCCTTGGCAAACGAGCTCTTCCTCCGGATTGAGGAAGCTCGTCTGGAGGCCCAACTCCAACGCACGAAGGCTCTCGCCTCCCCTGCTGTCGCCTTTGTGGCCGTTGCCTCTCCCGGTGCAGCCACCTCATCGTCGTCAAGGAAGAAGAAGCGTCGGAACAAGAAAGGCAAGGGTCAGCAGCAGCAGCAACAGCAGCCCTCGATTGGGCCCAGCAATGGCGGCTCGGTCTGCCACAACTGTGGCCAGCCCAGGCACGGGAGGCACACGTATCCTCTACCGACTGACGAGGGGCGAGTCATCGCCACCATGTGTCGCCAGCGGGAGGGTCGTCTTGTCTCTGTCGTCGTAGCTGTCACCAGCTCTGATGCCTCGGCCTCATCCAGCAGCTCCACCACTCTAGTCATTTCGCCAGTCCTGCCGACACCAGCGCCGCAGCCGCACCATCTGCAGCCGTCGGCGCCTCCATTTCCCTCGCCGGCGTAGTCCTCCTCCTACCCGGGCTCTGGCGCCATCACTTTGCACTCAGTCTACGCTCCAAGGCCGTCCTCCCGTGACCGTCACCTGGAGTAGTTCATCGCGCTCTAGCTTGACCTACCTCGTCCTCCTCCCAAAGGAAGTGCGAGTTGCATCACCTCCTGCTCTCCCACCCAGCCCTGCATGACTGAAACTGAGCTGCGGTCGTGTCCTGTTTCCTCGTCTGCCTTGTCATCTCCCATGGTCTCCTCTACCCCTTTCCCTGATGACATTGTGTGGCTTGACGATTGGCAGTCTCGGTTCGCGCCTCCTTCCAACGTGTCCGCGTCCCTTGCTTGCTACCATGTGGCCGTTAGTGATCTGGCGACCCCGGTCCAGGACCCTGCTGAGACCTGGATCATCGACTCCGGGGCCACGCATCACATGAAGGCCTCTCGCGAGGCCTTTAGTATGCTCAGTCNGCCGCCTTTGTCACGTTCACTATTCTGCCGTAGACAGCATGCTTTGCACCCAGCCGGCCAAGGACCTTGACCCGGAGACTTTCCCTCTCCCGTGTCCCACCGAGTGCATTACTTGCGCTCAGAGGAAGATGCACCGGTCCACGTACCCTTTGCCTTCCTCTCGTACATCCGCCCCTCTCAACCTCGTCCATTTGGATGTCATGGGCCCTCTCCCCACCGAGTCTATCGGCGAGCATGGCCGCTATGTCCTCACCCTCACTGACAACTATTCTTGCTACTACTGGGTCTTCTGCCTTCGGAAGAAGAGCAATGGCGCCCGAGCCATCCAAGACTGGCTTGTCCTTGCGGAGCGCGAGTGTGGCCGCTCTCTTCGCCGCTTTCACTCCGATCGTGATGGTGAATATATGGGTGTGACCACAAATTTTCTCGCCTCTCGCGGGATCTACCATGAGACGTCTAAGTCCTACAGGCCCGCCCAGAACGGTGTCTCCGAACGGTGGAACTGAACCATGGTCGACGCCGTCTGCACCATGCAGGCTGAGTCAGGTCTCTCTAATGGCATCTATTTTGAAGCCATTGCCTACATGACCTAGGTTTGGAACCGGATTTCCCACGGTCCCCTTCCCCGCCACTCCACGTCGTACCAGCATTGGTGCGGTCATTGACCTCCGCCCGGCTTGCATCTGGGGTTGTGTGGCCATCGTGTGGCTATCCGCCACGCAGTAGGGCGGCAAGCTCCCTCCCCGCAGACGTCCCTGCACCTTCCTCGGTGTCTCTTGTCAGTCCAAGGCCTGGCGCTTCCGGGATCCCTCCCGGCACTACAACGTCGAGTCCCACAATGCCCTCTTCTTCGAGGACCTGTTTCCTCGCGACCTCATTCGCTCCGGCTCGTCCGTGTGTATCCCATCGCGTGGGAGAGTGGTGAGTCCATCCTTCGTCCTGCCGCTTCTGGGTGACACATCCCTCAGTCCCTCTAAGTCAGCAGCCCCAGTCGCATCCGCTGGTCCCTCAAGGCCGGCAGCCCCAGTCGCATCCACTGGCCCCTCCGGGCCAGCAGCCCCAGTCGTGTCTACTGGCCCCTCCGGGCCGGCAGCTCCCGTCGCGTCCACTGGCCCCTCCGGGCCGGCAGCTCCAGTTGAGTCTGCTGGTCCCTTCAAGCCGGCAGCCCCAGTCGCGTCCACTGGCCCCTCCGGGCCAGCAGCCCCGTCCGCCTCAGTTGGCCCGTTTGACTGAGTGCCATCGCCTACCCTGCCACGCTACACACGTGGCCTAGGCGACAGCCTCCGACCCATGCCGTCAGTGATCCCGCAGACCGTCGGACCGCGCTTCGTGGTGCCCCAACCCCTCATGGCTCCACGTGTCTCCTCCACTCCCACAGTCGTGAGTGGGGATCTTGGCACCAAGGCCCTCGGCTTGACCACCACGGCCATCATTACAGAGCTTCACGCGGGCTCCACAGTGGGCTATGCCATGCTTCATCACGAGCATCGGCATGCTTTCGTGGCTGCACTCCTGCGCATCCCACCTGGGGCTTGAGATGCACACGCTCTCTCAGTTTGCTCCACCGCACGCCCGGAGGACCCAGCCACCCTGCACGCCTAAGGCCACACAATGGGACGCTGTCTGTGCAGATGAGCTCGCTGCCATCCGACATCACCACGTATACAACCTCGTCGACCTTCCTGTAGGTTGGAAGGCCATCGGCACCAAGTCGGTCTTTCGACGCAAGTGGAGGCCCGACGGGTCCTTAGACAAGTACAAGGCCCGCCTTATAACCAAGGGGTTTGTCCAGATTTATGGGGTTGATTACGACCAGATCTTTGCCCCAGGTGGCCGGTTCTCCACTAGCCGGGCGCTATTTAGCCTGGTCACCCAGTATAGGTGGCAGCTGAATCAGACTGATGTGAGCAACGCTTTTCTCCACGGCTCACTGGAGGGTGAGGAGCTCTACATGGTGCAGCCCCCGGGCTTTGACGATGGCACTGGGACAGTTTGGCGGCTTCAAAAGGCCCTTTATGGCGTGAAGAAGTTGCCTCGGTGCTAGAACCAGGAGATCAGCAACACGCTCCTTCGCGGCGGGCTCCAGCGCAGCACCGCTGACCCCGGCAAATCCGCGAGGCCAGACTTTCACTGCTGTTATGGTTTACGTTGACGATCTCCTCATTGCGTCCCTAGACACGACTGCCATCCACCGTGTCAAGGACTTGTTGCACGCCGCCTACCAGATGAAGGATCTCGGATCTGCCATAGACTTCCTGGGCATGGAGCTCGAGCATGATCGCTCCCAGGGCGTCTTGCACATCCACCAGGCCGCCTATGTGCAGACTCTTTCCACCCGCTTTGCGGAGGACCTGCCACTCGTGCCGAGCACTTCTTCACCCATGTCACCTGATGGTTAGGTGAAGCTGAATGTCCTGACCCAGCTGTTGTGGGGGAGCCAGTTGACATGACCACGTACCTACGATTCATTGAGTCACTGATGTTCCTAGCGACGACGACGCGTCCAGACATCGCGTTCGCCGTCAACCTCTTGGCCCAGTTTTCTTCGGAGCCCCATCACCTCCACTACGAGGCCGCAATCCGAGTCATGCGCTATGTCATCTCGACTCCTCGGCGAGGTCTCATGTTCCGCCGCAAGCCGTCTGTAGTCACGATAGGCTACACCAACAATGACTGGGCTGGCAGTCCGGACGGTAAGAGTTGCACAGGCTGGATCTTTTTGATTGGCGGCACAGTTGTGTCCTGGCGTAGTGGCAAGAAAGGGTGCATTGCACGTAGCACTGCTGAGGCTGAGTTCGTTGCTCTTGGCTCAGGCGCGTGTGACAGTGTGTGGTTGCGTCATGTATTGCCCGAGTTGTGTCACTCTGTCGCATCCATCACGTTGCATTGTGACAATGAGAGTGCCATGGCCATCGCCGACAATGACGGCGTGCATCACGCACGCACAAAGCACATCAACGTTGAGTATCACTATGCTTGTTCGTTGTTGAATGACGGCAACATCAGCATCGTGTNTCCTCGGCGGTCGGGCCGCCGGCAGTCACTGCCACTACAGATGCTGTCTGCATGCACTTAGCCCAGTTTCTGGTTGTGGCATTGAGTCTATAGCATCATGCTGTGCCTAGGGTCCATGTCTCTTGCTGTGTGGCCCTGTTTGGCATCACTGACTGTCATAGGCACTGCCTGGGTTTGGGTATCCATAACTCTTTGCTGCTATTTTTCTAGCTGATTCTGACTACACGACTGCATTCGTAGCGTCGGTATTATGGTATGGTCCAGTTTTCAGGCAAAATGGAGTACGCCCGGGTTTTGGGTTGTCGGGCGTCTGGCAGGGCTCATCGAGAAAACCCTGCCTGCCAGAAAATAGGTCTAGGACTGTTTTCTGATTGACTGGTTAGTTAAGTAACAAGTTCCGCATTAGTGGGGGGGGACAAAACCTGGAGGGATCTCCCATTGTTGCTTATTCTTCATTCCTAATGAGTCACTTTCAGTTTTCAGCTGCTTTCTGGCGCTAACACTAGCGCGCATGTTTCTAAGTAACAAACCCAGAGCTTCAAGACGTGGACTCTAGAGCAGCAGACTGAGGGGGCAGCAGACTTTAGCAACAAGCGTGGAAGCCCGCACGCTGCATCAACAACGCTGTTATCCTAACCTGCTGCCTAACACTTCTAGCTTGCGAGTCTCAACACACTGAGAAAACACTCATAACTCCGAAGAAGCCAACAGGGCTACCGGAACGCATCGACCGCGTCTCGCTGGCGCTGTAGTAGGTGCTGGAGAAGTCTCGAGACACTCCGGAGGCTCGTCGTGTTGTCACGCCCTCCTCTATCATACACCGTGTACGTGGGTATATGGATTATGCATCGGCGCCAGTAGTGATAGGTGGAAGCCACACAAACGAACACTCCCCCTGGCTGACACAGTCGTCCACACCAGAAAAAATGAACGAAGGCACGGAACAACAATGTATGCCAAAACACAATGTGCACCAACAAATCACACACACAATGATTGGCTACCCATCGAAGGTCTACCTCAACACTGGCACATCTCACCAAGTGTCTAGGTCACAACCATGAGAGGAGTGATGCACACGCACACAAACCAGTATAATGCACATCATGCACATGTCAGACAACACGATCGTCTCCTCATGACACTGGCAGTACCAGTGCCTGGGTCTTGACCGCTACGAGCAATCCAACACAATAGCATCATCATCCAAGCACAGGATCATGGGAGGATCTCCTTGCAATACGGGTGCAACTCACCACATGTCCGGGTCTCGACCACTAAGAGCGACCAAGCTCGCATGCACATACAACACGCAGTATAGCCACACACCAAGACACATGATTACATGGTCTCCTCGTGACACTTGTACAACCAACCAAGTGTCCGGATCTCGACGAACACTGTGCTACCATCCACATGCAGCTGTGCAGGCACGTAGCATGAGCGACACGCCGGACCTCACCATGCTGTAGATGCTCAAATCAGCGCATGGACCTCGCCATGCATCTCCCATGACGTCGCATCAGGTCGAGGTCCACACAACACTCCCTCTAGGCAGATGAACACGGCAACGATGTCCTCGATGGAGATGCTGATGTCGTACCTGAACACATCCTGGGCGATGAGTCATGTGGTGTGTCCATCATGCAGAGATAGCTCCCCCTGTCACGTGCGAGTCGGCTCCCATGCTCAAAGACAAAGTGGTGTCTACGGCTGTGAATCCTCACGTCAATCTGCATCACCTAGAGTATACCATTCCTTGCGTGACTGCCAAGGATCCCTTGACAGTCTCTCCTTTGTCTGCTCTACCGCGATGCATCTGTGTACGCCGGAGGCAATGGAATGGGCGAGCAGCACGCAAGCGTGGATGAAGTGGCAGAGCTGGCCTCCGAGGTGAGATAGAGCACCCTGAGGCACAGGAGTGTACGGCCAGAAGAAGAGGGCTGAAGTGACGAACTGGATCACCACTCATGGACGAAGGTGACGATGGAGCAGCTGAGTTGGGTGGACGAAGGTTCATGATGATAGCCGCACAAGGAGGAGTGATGACGGAGTCGACAGGAGCAACGATGGAGGAAACAAAAAGCATGCTCAACTCTCCTATGGTATTGTTGCCGTCAAATTTCATGCTCTGAGCTACTACAAGATCCTCCCTGAGTATGGGGGTGCCAGATGCTGGTGGCGAAAAGCTCGTGCCGATTGTAGTGATACTCCCCTCCATTGGGAATCGCTCACGTGCTTTCATCATCTCCCGTTGCAGCATCACTACACGGTCCGGCAGGTCGGCGTAATCTGTCTCAGAAATGTAGAGGTGGCCCACGTCTGCCTTGTGTAACATAAACTCTGCCTCACTGAATGCTGCACATGTATACTGTAGAACTCGCGAGTACAGCTCTATCTACATCTCTACTGCTGAAGACGATGGAGTCGGTGATGCTGTATTCGCGGAGCATGCGGAAACGTCGTTCGTGCAGGTACTGCCACTCTCACCGTAATTGTGATTAGCGCGGTCACCAACAGGTGAAAATGAGGGGCAGAACTCAGCTCCTCGTGACGAAGTGACTCCATCCGCATGTATGGATCTGCACCAGTGTCCTTGACTGCCACAGTAATGGACGCAGGTGTGTATGACTCCAGCTCAAGAATGCCCGTCAAGGTGACCAGCAAGCGTAGCTGGCGCTCATGCACTGTCTCGGCGGGACGGCTGGTTGCTGCCACGTGCTTGATGATAGAGTGAGGACCACCATCTAACTCCGTCATGTATGTCAGTGCTCCGTCGTGTGTACGGAAACCTGGATACTGTAGGAACACGTAAAACTCCTCATGCTGAAGCTGATCCTCAGGTAGTGCACATGAGACAGTGGAACATGTTGTGTCTGCTTCAGCATATGTCCCAACGATATCTCTCAGAACTACTGCTCTCAAGAATGCCCCAACCTCTAAAAGACCAGCCGGCCGACTCTACTCATGCACTGCAACCGTTGTCGGGCTGGTGTGAGTCCCGTGCGCCAACGCCCCCGGAAATCTGTATGGGACATCCCGATCTGCACGATACTCTTGTGCCACCGCCAGGTCGCTACCGATTGGAGTCACGAGTGGCACCGCCAAGGCACGCGGGACCTACACTCCTCCTGCTACAACCTGCTGCTGCAAAATGTCCGACTACTGCCCCAACGTAGATGTCGACCTCAATGACATGCACGTCCCAAGTACTCTAACATCCGCCGGACTGGTGTGAGTCATTGCACACTCTCCCCCAGAATTCCGGTAGATGCATCCCGATCCGTACGGGACTCCTGTGCCACCCCTGGGCCTCCACCGGTCGTAGTCGCGAGTGGCACCATCCATGGACATCGTGCCTGCACTCCTCCTGATGTCACCTGCTATTGTGGAAGATCTGGACCCACCCCGGACGATGACAGGCAAGTCTCTACCATGAACGCCATGTTCGGATCAGACTCCATGCCATGTGCTGTCATCGTATCATCTGAGACTGCCTGAGAGGACGCTTGGGAAGCACGGCATGGCGCGAGTGCGGATCGTGTAACTACAATCACAACAGGCAATACACGATGACCACACTGCCCCTTGACAGGTGCCGCAACGGAAGCCGAGGAGGTGCACGGTGTATCAAAACCGGCACGAGTATGGCGTGCGGAGTGCTGACGCCGAAGCTTGTGGGGACACACGACTGGAACGACCTGTCATCGCGAGGTGGCGTCGTGGTCGCAGGAGAGTGGAGTATCGAGAGGATGGTGGCAGCCTGGGACAGACCGACAGGTAAAGCTGAAGGGACACTATCAAATGAGGAAGAACGAGAGGATGAAGGAGATGTGGTTGAAGAGGCCGTCGAAAAACGAGTAGCAAAAGCATTCTCAGTGACGACAAGGTCACAAAGCCGCTGCACCGTCTGCCGCAAGCTGTGGATCTCAGCGAGTATGCTTGCCAGAGGTCAATGTAGGGGACCTACCAACGCCAGCAGATCCGTATGCTGTGGAGGACGCAGGCTCGGACGAGGCTGAAGCCAAGGTGGATGCCACCTGCGAGGATGCGTCCAGCAACGACGCCAACCATGATGTCTATCACCACCGTAATAGCATGCGAACGCGCAGGGAGCCTGCTCAAATGTTTACGCACTCATCTTGTGCGTTGGACGATAGATAGGTGCCGAGGTCACCTACTCCCGGTGGTTAACACAAAGCCGCGGGAGAGGATAAGACCAGGAGGCACTGTCACTCCTGGAGGTCACGATGTCAAAGTCAGCAAACATGACCCGACAGAACGTGCTGCACTACCACAGCAAGCCCAGAGAACAAAGTCTGGCCGGCTGCGGCTATAATGCTCCTGCCACTAATAAAGCATAGACTGCTCCAAGACCAGAAGAGGTGGCGGGTGCAAATGTGGCTGTTGCTCCAAGTGGTAGATGACCCAGCCGTGGAAGATGGACAAACTTGAATCTTTTGTCGATCCTCCGGAGTGAACTGCTCGCACAAATCCATAGGCCCCAGGGAGACGCGCGTCCACGATGCGTCTCGAAATGGAAATCGCCGCCGACGACAATCTGCTGTCAGCTGGGAAGTACGAAGTGTAAACGTAGCTACAACTGCCCCTCACTACATAGTCGTTGCAACTCCGCCCGCTGCTGATATCATTGCCACAACAGCTGCTACTACTGCAGCGCTACTAGTTGTACGATTTTTTTGTGTCGTTGTTCTCTTGCCCTCATGCCCCTTTTTTTTTCTTTTGCCCTCACCCTCCACCTTTTTTTTTCGTTCTCCCCTCTGCTCGCCTTAAGCCCTCACCCTTTTTTTCTCTTTTCCACTCATTTTCAGGCGTACCCCTTCTAGTGTTTTTTTTTACTTGTACCCCCTTTTCTCAATTGTCCCAAAGCTAGGGCAGTGATGAAAATAGGGAGAAAGAGGGGGGGAGGTTGTCCGGCTTGTCCGGCCCTCCCTCTCGATCACTGCTCGCTTGCTCGCCTGCTAAGCGAGCGAGTGAGCGAGTGGCAGACGGAGGGTGGG
>SZWC01026301.1:0-32808 GCA_023375785.1 Penium margaritaceum
TAGATATAGATATAGATATAGATATAGATATAGATATAGATATAGATATAGATATAGATATAGATATAGATATAGATATAGGTATAGATATAGATATAGATATAGATATAGATATAGACACAGATATAGATATGGATATAGATATAGATATAGATGTGGATATGGATATGGATATGGATATGGATATGGATATGGATATGGATATGGATATGGATATGGATATGGATATGGATATGGATATGGATATGGATATGGATATGGATATGCATATGGATATGGATATGGATATGGATATGGACATGGATATGGATGTAGATATGGATATGTTTATATACATGTAGGTAAACATATTCACTACCTTACATGATTGTTTTATTACATACACCAGAAATGTCTTCCTGTATCACATCCAACCATAAAAACCACACAAATCATCTTCATTCTTGCTTCACAATAGATGAATGAATAAGAATTTATTCCAAACCTTCACAGGAATTGTCACAAAATCAACATTCCACGTTTAATCTTTCATGAAGTATCCAAATTTGTTATTCATTTATGTTACCTTTAGTTTTCATTCGTTTATGTATACGAAATTCCTCTTTCCTATCATTTTAATTGTTATTGCTTTATTGATTATGTATACTATGTAACCCATTGCACCCTTGTGTGTAACCTACCACTTGTTCTTTCTTTGCCCCTGGTCGTGATCGATTGAGGCGGGGGGGCTACCTCAGCACAGAGACAAGCCCGGGGTTTGAACACGGGCCCCCAACGATGACATTACAGGGGGACAATATAGATGGTTGGGTGTTTCCACCAGAGGGTGGATACAGAGGAGATTTCTAGCCAACATTGAGGCTCGTTGATGAGGAAGTTACATATTCCAAAGGGGCGGAAAGAGTCGGACTCGAAGGACTTGAGACGAATGCGTGATTTCTTGCCGCACTGAGCTGTAAATAAGGAGGAGATGAGAAACATGTGTTCCTGTAAGGCGGCAAGAAACGTGAAAATCAGTTTGGGTGTTTCGGAAGAGTAGGGTTGGGCCCATCTTTCTTGCCAAATGAGGTGGAAAAGCGTGACGCGGATGTCGACCCATGCAGCGTTGTAGATGAGTGGTTCGAATGGCCCTAAGAGGAGGCTCATGCGGTCTGAGGGAAGTTCAGGGAAGAATTGTTGGTATAAGCAGAGTAGACGATCAATCACATCGTGTAGTCTGGGGCAGAGCATGAAACAGTGTTCGATTGATTCATCATGACAGCAAAAAGGACAAGGACCACAATGGTACCAATTCATAAAGTGAGTGCGGTGCGCAACTGGGATGAATCGCAATAAGATTGTGTTCATAGTGTTCTGCATATGAAGGTCGAGGGGAAGGTGCTTGAAATTGCAACGGAGGGAAGTCTAGTGAAAGTGGATGTCGTGATGTTTTTCTTGCCAGTTTGTCTCGTAGGGTGGGGTGAGGTCGTGGTGTGAAATGAGGGAATGGGAGAATCCCCCTAGAGTGCTGACAGTGTGTGAGAGAGGGTCATGAGGGACCCAACCCAACTGACGGCACAAATAATGGTTGAGAGACGGCAAAGATACACTTTAGAATGTGTAGAAGTTGGTCACAGAATGAGCGAGAGCTAGGATATCCCCTCCCACCTTGCTTACCTAACGCGTGAGGCGCAGGTAAGTCAAGGAAAACCAAGACAAACTAGATAATCATAGGCAGGGTCCCAAATGTTGGTTTGTGTGGCTTCCACCCGTCACGACCGACACTGCTAGTTTACCGATATACCCACATTTGGGGTATATGGCAGAGGAGGGCGTGACGACACGACGGGCCTCCGGACTGCACCGAGACTTCTCCAGCACCTACGACAGCGCTGGCGAGACGTGGTCGATGCGTTCCGACAGTCATGTGGGCTTGTCAGGAGGCAGGACTGTTTTCTTGGTGGGTTGAGACCCGCACACCCGGTTGACTGTACCGGTGCGACGAGGAGACTGGATGGCTGTTGTGGGGCTTCCGACGTTCAGAAAGCCGTTTGTGATGTCTGGACGTTGATTCCGAGATGTTTTGACACTGCTCATATTTTCTCGGTGGTCGAGACCCGGGCACTCGGCGAGCTGTTCCGGTGCCTCGAGGAGACCACCTTTGTTGCTCTCGTGGTGCATGCAGTGTGTTCTCCCTGTTGAGTCATTTTGGTTCAGCAGGGGTGACCGGGCCTGGTGCGGTTAGCTGCCGGCGCCCCTGTATAAGCCCGCTAGGGGCTCATTTGTAAACTCTCCTTGTTCTTTGTATTCAGCGTTCCAGACTTAGCCAAATTCTCGCCGTCTTGCATCGCTCTCACACACAAAGCTCATGTTCGTTCTTGCATGGGCCTGCATGCCCTAAAATTGTTTCCAATTCCAAACAGGGGTCAGAATCAACCCCGGCCTTGAACAGGTTGCTCAGGTGTTTGAATGACGAACCGAAAGAAGAAACAGATGCAGAATAAAGAGAGCTATGCAATGCAGCAAAGAAATAAGATAAGTGAGGTTAGCGAGAAAGGGGGCCCCAGAGAGCCCGCCACCGAGAAAACTCTTGGAGGCCTGTGAGAACATGTAGACAGAAGCAGTGGCAGTCGGGATGCTCGTTGCCACCCGTGGTGTGCCTTCGTGTGAAAGGCGTTAGGTCCAGAGGCCACCAAGACTGACATACCAACACTCCCCCATGGCCCGCAGACGTCAAACGCCATTAGCACACTAAGGGTGAGCGTGCGGGACAACACAGGATCACGAGACGACAGAGCTCACAGAGACACGAGAAGAGACAGGACGAGAGACAGCCACAGCTCAGTCAGGTGCCACAGGCAAATACAAGAACCCAATAGCATGCACCGTGGTTTTGAACTTGCCGCTGCAAAGTGCCTTCGTGAGAAAGTCAACGCGCTGATCGCGCGTGTCAACCCCAATCAGACGCACGTTGCCAGATGCAATGCGCTCACGCACAAAGTGATGCTTGATGTTGATGTGCTTTGTACGTGTGTGGTGCATGCCGTCTTGCTCTTTAATGCTACACGTGCTTTCGTTGTTGCAGCGTAGCGTGATGCAGCGGATGAGCTGGCGCAGCTGCTGCATGAGGCGGCACAACCTGATGCTCTCACAGACCCCAGCACCCAAAGCGACATACTCGGCCTCAGTCGAGCTGCGCGCAACACAACCCTGCTTCCCACTTTTCCAAGAGACTGCAGTGCCGCCAATGAGGAAAATGTACCCCGAGCGACTGCGCGCATTCCGGTCACACGCCCAGTCACTGTCCGTGTATCCGTCAACCATGAAGGAGGGCTGCGCACGAAAGCACAAACCCAAGCGAGGAGTGGACAAGACGTAGCAGACGACACGCAATGCAGCCTCCAGATGGAGACGACGCGGACGCTGGGAGAATTGTGAGAGGAAGTTGACGGCAAACGCGGCATCGGCTCGTGTAGTGGTGCCAAGAAACATCAAGGACCCAATCACCTGAAGGTAGGTGGTGCTGCCGACCAGCTCCCGCAGACAAGCTGGATCCACTTCCTTCAGGAGCCTCTGCCCAACAGGTGTCATGGGCGTCGAGGCGTGGGGAAGGGTGGCCAAGATATCGGCAAACCGCTCTCCCAACGTCCGCACGTACCCAGCCTGGTGCACAGAGAGCACCCGGCGAGCGCGATCATGCTCGATCTCCATGCCAAGAAAGACACGGGCATGACCAAGATCCTTCATGCGGTATGCAGACTGGAGGAGATCCTTCACAGCCTGGACCGCTCAAGGATCGGGGGAAGCGATCAGCAGATCATCGACGTACACCAGGATGGCAACGAAGGGCGTCGACGGGGTACTCACAAGGAGCACGGGATCGACCGGGCTAGAACAATAGCCACCATGCTCCAAGGTGGTGGAGATCTCCCGATTCCAGCAGCGCGGCAACTGCTTCAGCCCATACATAGCCTTGCAAAGGCACCAAACCTGGCCACTGCCGTCGTCAAAGCCAGGGGCCTGGGCCAAGTAGATCTCCTCATCGAGTCGACCATGCAAGAATGCATTGTTGACGTCCATCTGGTGGAGCTCCCAGTCTTGCTAGGCAACCAGGCTTAGGAGGACCTTCGCAGTGGTGTACTTGCCCACCGGGGCAAAGGTGGCGTCGAAGTCCAAGCCAGGCACCCGTGAGAAGCCCTTTTCCGTGAGGCGAGCCTTGAACCGTTCAACGGAGCCATCCGGCTTTCGTTTGCGCCGGAAAACCCAGCAGGCGGCGATGGCCTTCCGACCAGGCGGCAAAGGCACCCGCTCGTAGACGCCATGCTCGGTGATGGCCTCAAGCTCCTCTTGCATGGCACGCTCCCAATGGGCGGATTCGGGGGTAGCACGAGGCTGACGAACTGTGTCCGGCTCGGGGAAAGAGTGAGCGGCACTCTGAGTCAAGAAGGCAGTTGCGACGGTGCCCGGACAGGTGGCGGAGGCCTGCTCAGCAGCTGTGACAGCGCAGAAGAACTCGTCCGCGAGCAAGGATTATCCCAACGCCGTGTTAGGCTGGACCACGGAGGCGGACAGTCCAAGGGCATCCAGTCCAGTGGCTAGAACTGTCTGGTCCACAGCGGGCGGAGCTGTGTGGAACGAAGGATGGGAGGCGACGGAGGGATTGACCAACTGAGCAGTGCAGGAGACAGAGGATAGGGGCTGGAGACGATGACCTAGGGCCCGGCTGTATGGGGGCGGACTAGCGGCAGGTAGGGAAGGGACCGGTGCTAGCACTTGGGATGGCAATGTCTATGCAGGTGGTGAGGCACATGCAGGCGTAATGGTGGGTGAACAGGTAGAGGATGCCGAAGGGGAGGAGGCAGGCGATACAGGGGATGCAATCAAGGAGGAAGACAAAGGTAGGGACCCCGACACTGACTTAGACGAAGATGGTGACAAGGATGTGGGCACGGACACGAGTACGGACGGAGAGGCGGCCGGCGGCGCTACGGGCATCCGTGCTGAAGAAGGGGCAGGCACAGAGGGCACCATTGCAGGGATGGGAGAGGAGCCGATGGGCCAACCGGCCCAAGAGGAGCCCTCAAAACAAACTTTAGGGGCAAGAGTGTGGACGTAGTGCACAATGTCACGACCGAATTCGGTCTCGAAGAACAGAGCCTCACGTGATTCGACGATGTTGCGGGAGTCCGGGTCCCAGAAGCGCCAGGCCTTCGACCACGACGAAACGCCGAGGAAGAGGCACAGGCGGCCACGAGGGGACAACTTCCCATCGCGCTGGTCCTCAGGGAGCTAGACCCCGGCAATACAGCCCCACACACCGACGAGACACAGATCACCGCGACCGCCAGACCAGCGCTCAAAAGGGGGTGATGTGGTATGGGATCGACCCATGGGGAATCCGGTTCCACACCCAGGTCATGGACTTCATTGCCTCGTATGCAAACGCTGGGGAGAGGCCAAACTCGACTAACATCGTCCGAACCCCGTCAGCCAGAGTGCGGTTCCAGCACTCTGAGACGCCATTCTGCTGCGCGGTGTATGGCGCTGAGGACTCAAACCGTACACCAACCGACATGAGGAAACAAAGGCTAGGACCGATGAACTCCCCACCACGATCAGAATGAAACACCTGCAGCTTGCACTGGCAGGCGTGCTCAGCCTGGACGAGCCAGGACTCAATTGTGGGACCGACATCACTCTTAAGACGAAGAGGATAGATCCAACGGAAGCGAGAGTAGTCATCCGTCAGACAGAGGACATAACAACCGCCTCTGTGGAACTCAACTAGGAATGGTCCCATGACGTCCGCATGCACGAGAGCATGCAAGACTTGGGTGCGAGACGTAGACACGGGGAAAGGTGAGTGATGCATTTTGCCCAGGACGCAGTCCAGGCAGTCAACCGTGCATGGGGAAGGGAAACATGAGGCATCGAGGCTGTTGGCTGGCTGATGACGCAGCAAGTTGTGAATCGTAGCACTGCTCACATGGCAAAGGCGGCGGTGAAGCAAACGTGCATGCTCAGGTGACAGTGAATTCCCGACGTGCACGTGGAAAGCGGCGGCAGCGGACGAGTTCGGTGCAAACAGAGGCACACGGTACAACCCCCTATAGCGAATGGCACGAAGCAGAACCCGACGAGACGAGGACAACAGTGTCAGTGTAAACAGGGCAAAAGTGTCAGTGTAATTGCCGCCTTCAATCTAAGAGTGCACCTTGAGGACCAAGCGGGCCTTGTAGCGTTCCAATGAGCCATCTCGCTTCACTTTCTTGCAAAAGACCCACTTGACCTGAATAGCCTTCCTCCCACGTGGAAGGTCGACAAGCTCGTAGACTCTATGCTTTTGGATAGCGCGAAGCTCATCCTCGCAGGCAGCTCGCCAAGCGTGAGCATCCTTTGATGAGAGAGCTTCCCTCACGTTGCCTGGGTCCGGTGCCATAGAGTGAGAGCTCTGCGTGGCAAGGGCACAGGCCTCGGTGCTAGGCCTGACGACCACAAGGTCAGCTGTTGCATCACAAGTGATATGGAACTCGGAGTGACGAGATCGTGTCCTATAGGACACGCTGGATGTACCTCTGTGAGCTCAGTGCGGACACTCAAGCCTAGGGCCTTTATGTCCCGGTCACCACTCTCGATGTTGCGAGAGGGGCGCCTGGGTGCGGGGCCCGACGCTCGATGAGCCCCGGAATCCAGTGGTCGAAGATGGCCACCGGGCTCACGGGAGTAACCTGAGCTCAAGGGGCGCACCTCAGACTCAGGGACGGGCACGACCACAGTTGGTGGGGGCTGAGGCAAGGCAGCCGGTGATGCCGTGCGAGGAGATGCGTGTGTAAGGGACACGAGGCTGGGTGTGAAAGTAGGAGCAGGCAAGACTGGACCTGACACAGAAGCAGGATTGCCATCAGACGCAGGTACGGGAGTAGGCCAGACTGGACTAGACACAGAAACAGGAATGCCAGCAGACGCAGGCACTGGCGCAGAAGTAGGCCCGGGAATAGAAGCAGGGGCACCTGTGGGGTGTGAAACAGGCTGTACAGGCGAGGTCTCTGGACCGACGGTGATGATCGCCGGGTCATCAAGGGCCGGAGACCGAGAGGTGAAGGGGGCTCGAACGGACACATCAGCCTAGTGAGAGGTGCTCGCTCGCGTAGAAGGCTCCCCCATCTGCCAAGAACCCTCACACATAGGAACGTGTGTGGCGGAGAGAGCTGTGATTGAAGTCAGGTCATGGTAGGTGAGTGATTTGAAAAAGAGCGCGTCACGGGACTCAATGATTCGACAACGAGTAGGTTCCTAGAAGCGCCAAGCCTTTGACCGCGGGGAAATGCCAACGAAGGCACACAAGCGGCCCCAAGGTGAGGCCTTGGACCCCTGCTACTCCTCGATGTACCACACGGAGGCCAGGGATCCCCAGATGCGAGCAAGGCAAAGGTCAGCATGGTGTCCAAACTTGAGCTCATACGGTGTAATATGGCCCAGAAGCGGACCGTGCGGGAGCCGGTTCCACACCCAAGTCATGTAAGCGAAACCCTCAAAGACAAAGGACTCAGTGAGACCGCATTCGGACTGCATATGCAAACCGCATCCTCCATGGTGCGGTTCCAGCGCTTGGAAACACCGTTTTGCTGAGGAGTAGCAAGAGCGAAGACCTGGTGAACAATCCCGTACTTAGGAAAGAATCCATCCATCTCGCCAAGGAACTCACCGTTGTGATCCAAGCGGAAACTATGTAGCGTGTGACGTGACTGACGCTCAGCCATCACTAGCCAGAGTCGAACCGCCAAGGCGGCGTCGCTCTTCTAACGTAGGTTGTAGATCCACCGCATCCAGGTATAGTCATCAGTCAGAGTCTGAACATACCGGCCCCGATCAGAGAGGGACTCGACCGGAAGAGGATCGAGAAGGTCTGAGTGAACTAACTCGAGAGGCGGAAGCGCTCGGGAACGAGAGTCAGGGCAGGTGCATCGATGCATCTTCCACCAAGTGCAAAAAAAATTGTCGGTCTTGGGTAGCTTCTCGAAAGAAGTCGCGTCAAGACCAAGAACTGGCTGTGTCTGAATGAGCTTCGACACAGTATCGGAGCCCACGTGACACAGATGGCATTGAAGCAACCGCTGATGTTCCGGAGACAGGACACCAGTGACAAAGACCCGACGGGAGGAGGAAGGAGAGCAAGGGGAGGAGGTTTGAGAGATGCGATATAGATCATCTAGGACTCAGGCATGAAGGACAACGCTCCGAGTGTCAGAAGCAGTCACGGTCACAGAGTCTACGGTATGCTCCACACAGAGACCCTTCACTGTGCAGGCATGCATAGAAAGCAAGCTGAGCTCAAGATCAGTCACAAACAACACGCTGGAATGATACAAGGGGCCAGACGGACCGTCGAAGCATACAACCCCAACACCATGGACTGGCAAGGACTAACCAGAGCTTGTACGGATGGAATGGGCAGAGGTGACAGGACCGAGAACAACAAAATCACTACGAAGACACGTCATGTGATGTGTGGCTCCATAATTGATGATCCAAGTGCCACCGGAGTCACGACTGGTGGATGTCACTGTACAACGGGCAATGGAACACTCGGCATCAGAGGGACGCTTAGCCGTCAGTGGGGAGGAATGATGTAGGGCACAAAGATGATACTCATGAACCCAATCGCTGCAGTCAGGCCCATAGTCATCACATGCTGACTGTGCTCCCCAACACACATTGTCACGAGCCACAGGAACGGACGGACAAACAGTTTGTGGACCACCCGACGATGACAACACACTCGAACCTCCCTGAAAGCGGAGTGCCAGAAGGTGTCGAAGCTCAGCGATGGTGCGCTCGCGTGGGTCTGGATCATGGCTACTCACCGGTGAGGAAGCGGGAACAGCTATAGTCGTGACCGCCACGTGTTCGGAGGATGGCGAGGATGATGTGCTGGACATGGAACGGAGGGCTTGTATAGCCTGGATTCCACGAGTAATCCACGCCCATTCGAGCGGCTGCTGGTACTCAGTGTAGAGATGGGCGCCTCCACAGTTGTGACAGTGAACAGAACGTCCAATGCTACCACAGGATGACGACTGCTGCTGTGACCGCTGTTGACCTGATCCACGCTTCCCCTTCTTCTTCTTCCCTTAAGCCCCTGCTGCAACACCCTGTGTCTGAATGGGTGTGGGCGAGGCCGAAGAGGAGGAAGATGAGGACGTGATGGGGAATGAAGAGAGAGACTACAGGAGGGATGATGGTTGTGATATGATGACTATTGCAGCAAGAGAAGTCTCCTGATGGGCCACGGCTGCCTCGCCGGCCGAAGTCACCTGTAGGAAGAGCTGATGTGCCCAGGGGAGAAGCTGCAGAGTGGCTGAAAAGGGCTCAAGGACAGCGTTGCTGTACCGGGTGAAGATGTCAGTGTACTCAATGCAAACGCTGAGCATCATCGTACAGAGCGCCCACAGCTGTGTGCCTCTTGAGGTCCCAAGGCATGTGTAGATGCGCATGGCGCATTGCCAGTAATCGGCTGCAGGCTCTGTAGCCTGACGGAGAGAGTGGAAAGCACAAATGTGTGCTGCACGAGTGGCGTGCGTCTCTCTGGCCAATAGGGATAAGGCCAGATCCCAACCTTCGCGTGGATCGGTGCCGGTGCCTGTGCCGGCCTCGCCAAGGAAAGGGCAGAAATCGATGACGGTCTCGTGTGGCATGGCATAGAGGAGTCCGCATATCGCCTTGGCTGCTCTCAGCACCTGTGCTAGGTCTGTGGGCTGATACGGGCTGTGGTAGTAGGGCCACAGTCCCTCTGAAGTAGCCCAAACATGAAAGAGGATCTCCCAGCAGTCAAATCTGTCCTCACTCATGTATCGTGGAGATGGTGTCTCAAAGTTCTTGGGTTGCCGCTCCGTGGGGAGAACAACTGCAGGCCGAGGAGGACAAGGGAAGGGGAAGACACTTGGAAGGGGATAGTCACCGAGAAAGTCGGGTGACTATCGTCTGCAGCTGACGAAGGCGATCCGAAAGAACTCGAATCTCATGATTCGGGGAGTCGCCTGTAATGCTTGGCATGAATGGATCATGATCGAGGAGGTCAGAAGGTGGTGGGGCAAGTCTAGCTCCTGTCATGGGTAAGTGAGCCGACTACAATGTAGACACCGCGATGCCGGAAGCTCCCTCGGAAACCTGCCGTGGGACCGTGGACTGGGCACGTAGAAGCTCAGTCATCGTGCGGATGGCATCAGAATACTCCCGCCGTAGGCAACGCATCTCATCCTACTGCCTCCATAGGTCCTCAATGGCCTGCGAGTGTGGGCTCAGGACCCCAGAAGAAGAGGAGGAGGGATCACCTGTCCCATGCCCCTTGTTGTCAGACGAGTTCATGTCACCTCTCAGTATGGGTCGAGGGGTCAGATTTGTCGAATTGCAAAAGCGTCAGCGTTTCTTGAGGAGTTGAGATCCTTTCAGTTTTTAACTGTCCGGCCAAAAACGTGGCTAAGCATGGTGCTGACGTCAGCACGACCTGATGACGTGAGAAAGCAAAAATGCTGACGTCGGCTCGACTCCCCCTCTTTCCTTTTTTTTGGTTTTCTCTTGCGGATTTGCGCGAGCGTGCATTCGCTCTGCAACGGCTACGCGGAAGCTGTGCAGCAGCTTCCGCTCAACTGATGCTGTAGCTGTGCTGTTAGTTGCAGCAACAGCTGCGTGGCTCCATGCGCAGTAGTGGCATTAGATACCGTGCAATGCCGCTGCTGTTGCTGCGCACTACGGCTCCTGCTCGCTGCCTCGGTCGCGCGCTAGTGCTGTTGCAATTGTCGTGCTGCTCTTACTACAGCTGCTGCCGCTCTCCTGCTGCCGCCGCGGCTGACAGTGCTTCTGCTATGCTGCTCTCGCCGCCGCTATTGCTCCTCTTCTGTTGCCGCTGTTGTTTCCTTGGCCGCCAATACGGTTGCGGACGGGGGCTGCACTCGTTTCAGCCGTCATGCGCTACTGTAGCTGTTGCTACGACGCTGTTGCTGCCGCCGCTGCTGGTGCTGCAGCCGTTGCTGCGGCTGCTTCCACTACTGGTGCTACTATTCTGCTACTATGCTGGTGCTGGCACGGTGGCAACGCCGTTGCTACGGTCTCACAGGATGGGTACGGGCTGCTTCGACAACGACCGGCTGTCTTTGACATGCCCCAGTGGATCTATTGCAGTGTGTCTCTCACTGTTGCTGCTCTCATACGTCTTTGCTGCACAGCCCAGTGAGAACTGTCTCACTGCTCTGATACCATGAGAAGATGCAAGGAAGCTTCCTAGCAACACTCTCGTTGACCAAGCGTCAGTGCCTGATCATATGGTGACGAAAGTCAGAAGTTGTGCATGCAACGGCAAGAGTTTAGCTAGGGGACACAAGGCAAAGTGTCTCAATGCTTCAATAGCATTTGCAAAGAGAAATGACAAATGACAGGTACATGGCATAAATACCTGCCGCGCCGCACAGCGGGTGTCGCACGCGGCGGTCCAAGAGCTGTCCTAAAACCGGCCCAAAACCATTGTTTTGGCCATAACTCTGTGCACAGATGTCAAAATACTACGCCGTCTCAACCTAGACGTGCAGGATCACAACACGGACGCTACGACTGGTCACATGCATGCATCCATCATCAGACGGTGGACACGCAATGCAAAAACATGCAAATCGAGCTCATGGCCAGTCTGCCAAAAAGGCTCCTACAAGCTGTAGAAAAAAAGCAGGGAGTCCTGGCAGTTTCCGGGGCTCTGGAACGGTAGTCGGCCAGCTCCAAGTTGGTAGTCCACCGCCAGTCATTGCAGCGGTGACACCAGGGCCCACCCCTGGGATCTGCACGAGTATGGACACGGCGGAGTGGTCATGGTAGACTGTATAAGAACGTCATAAATTACAACAGGGGCGCGCCCAAGAGTGGGGTTGGAGCTCTAGGGAGGGTGACACCTGGTAGACTCGGTGCGATTTAGGGGACCTCGGGGGGAGGTGGAAAACCATTGAGGTGGGGAGGCCAGTGAGGTCTTGGATAGTGTAGTAAGAGATGGTGGAAAGAGTCGAGGGAGCAATGATCCGATGTGTAGAATGCGGAGCCATGATACGGGGAGAGAGTCAACGATGTTGAGGATGATTCGTTGTCGAGCCCGTGAAAAGGAAGATAGGGGTTGAGAGAATATTGTTCCAAGAGTGATTTGTTCATTCAGAAGCTAGCGTTTCGAGGGGAGTATACCAAAAGGGATCGAATGATGTTTGGAGATGAAGCAATTGTAGGCGACATATTCCAGAGCAAGCTCTTCAAAGGGAAGGCGTAGGGGGGGAAATGTGTGGGGGAGGAGGCAAGAAATTGTTTGAAGATAGCGCGCCATACTGGGTGAAGGGAGGGAAGTTTGAGTCGACTGAGCAAAGGGTGGGAGAGGAAGAAGTGTCCTTGTTTCGGAAATTGTTGGGTAAACAGAGCAGTGTGTTTCCATTGTGGTTCACCGGGAGAGAGGAAGGAGTATCCCCATTTTGCAGCTTGTGCAGCAATGAGAGTTGGAGGCCTTACGACTCCTAGGCCCCCATGGGGTTTGGGAGCACAGGCAACTTCTTGAGAGTACAGTCGGAGGCCCATGGAGAAGTCTTCGCGGTGTGTATTCAAGGACAAGAAGGTGAGGAGGAGAGTAGTTATGTTTTGGAGGTGCTCAGAGGACGGAGGACATATGTAAGAATAGAAAAAGGAACTTAGTGTTAAGGTCAGAGTTGATGACAGTAGCTTCTGTCTGAACAGGTACACGAGCCTTAGCACAGATAGCGACAGCAACCTGCAGCCATTGGATTACAGGTCCCTAAGTGTGATAGGGGTCTAATGAAGGACAGAACATGTGGCCACGAATGCGGACAGGTTCATTGGGGAGAGAGTAAGGAGACGAGGGTACAGTCTGGGTGTGATCTTCAATGCAAATGAGGTGGGCCTTGTGGTAATTGATGCGGAGCCCACTTAAGAGCGCTGTGGTCTGGAGAACTCTTGCCAGGAGAGCGGCTTTGCTTGGGGACATGAGGATTATGGTGAGGTCGTCGGCATAGCCGAAAAGTGTTTTGGGGCAGACAGGGGTGGGTAGACCAATGAGGCGGTGGCGGAGGAAACGTATGATTGGCTCAAGGGCGTAGATGAAGAGAAGCGGGGCAATGGGGCAGCTTCGGCGATCCCCAGAGAAGAGGGGAACTGGGTATGTAGGAGAGCCATTGAGAAGGAGTTGGGTAGAGATGTTATGATGAAGGAGGCGAATCCATTGCAGAAAAGGAAGATGGCAGGCCAAGGTGGGTCATGTTGGCCTGAGGGTGAGTGTGCACCCTGAAGGGTCCCTAGCAGTGGCTGTTTCACACCACCAACTGTTTTTGGAGAGACTGAAACTGTGGAGGCAACTGGTTGCAAGGATGGCAAAATCTGGTCAGAGAGTGAGGCAATAGTTTTGGCCTCAATTGGATGGGAATTAACTCTTGATCAAGGCTCACAAGCAGTGGCATTTTATAGCCACTGATCTAAGCTTTCCAGAACACCAAAGCATGCCAGATTTGGAGCTTCCTAGCAGATTCTATGGCTTCTAGAGTGCTCCTTGGTAGGCTTGATTTCCCTGATTTCTCAAAATCGGCTGAGAGAAAGTGAAGCGGTGTCTGCATGCCGGTACCGTAGTGGTGGATATTGTAATGTTGTGACAAAGCGTGTTGGATATTGCGTCCTCGTACGAAGCTGGTTTGGTCTTCATGGCTGATGAAGGGGAGGACTTTGGTGAGGCGTGTGGCCAGGAGTTTCGCAAGGATTTTTTACTCGACGTTGAGGAGGGAGATGGGGCGGTAGTTGCTGATATCATAAGGGTCATCTTTCTTACATATAAGGGTGGTTAGAGAGAAGGTAAACTCAGGGTGAGATTCGGGGTTGGCAACGAGGTCTTTGTAGATTTGAGGTATTTGATGAGAGACGTGGGGTAGGATCCGTTTGTAAAGTTCCCCGGGGAGTCCGTCTGGACCAGGTGCTTTATGAGAAGCCTGCTCAAGGATGGCCTCGGAGATTTATTGTGTAGTGATGGGTGCTTCAAGGAGGGAGTAGATACGCTGCGGGAGGTGTTTGCGATTGGAGGGGGGGAAGGAGGGTCGAGAAGTTAATGATGGGTTTGGGGCGCTTGAAGAGACGGCAATAGAGATCTCGGGCATTGGACGCCATACGGTCCGGAGCTGTTTGGGGGATGCCATTACTGTCTCAAAGGGCTAAGATGCGGCAGGTTGGGCGTCGAGGCCTAGCGATGGAGGAAAGGAGGGGGGAAGGTTTGTTCCCTTGGGAGTTCCATTTGAGTAGTGCAGCTTGTGAATGTGTTAATCTCCTATTGTTGTGTTAGGACTGGAGCTGGGTACGTGCTTTTGTAAGAGAGGCTAGGGTAGTTGGGGAGGGGGAGGTGGAATAGGCCTGCTCAAGTGTGGCAACTGTCTGTTCTAGGTGGAACATTGTATTACGTTTACGTAGGGCTTCCTGTTGTGAGTAGTGGCGAAGGTGACGGGTGATGGCGCATTTTGACGAGGGCCAGTCTGTACATAAGATGGAGGGTAGGTGGCGTTTTACCCATGGTCTGTCTAAGAGCGACGTATTAAGTTTCCATGGAAGTGGCCGTTTGGGGGGAGGATTGGGGTGGGGGAAGGGTTAGAAAGGTAGCGTTGGTGTGGTCAGACAGATTGGGAGGAAGGGGGACATGGTAGATGGTGGTGATAGGGATTGGAAAACTCGGAGTATGGTACAGACGGTCAAGTCGAGCCAGGGCACCAGAAGGGGGGAAGTGATATGTGAATTCAAAAAGAGAGGGGTGGAAAGTGCGAAAGGTGTCGTGAACGTTATGGGCCTCTAGTAGAGTGGCAAGATGAGAGGAGTCGGGGTCGAGGGAGGAGGGGCGGCGGTCTAAGGGGATCATAACGCAGTTGAACTCTCCAAGGAGTAGATGGGTGCCGGTTGTGGATAGTTTCTCATGAAGCAGTTCCCAAAAGGGTGTGCGATCAAGGGATTAAACGGGAGCATAGATGGCAACAACAGATATGGTTTCCTTGTTCCATGAAACATGAAAAGATATTGCGTGAGAAGGAATGAGGTCCATGATGTCAGATACCACAATGTTGGGATGGTGAAAGATGCTAATGCCCGCGGTTTGTGGTGAGGAGGAGGAGTAAAAGTGCAACAAATGGATGTCTAGCTGCGAGTAGCGAAGGTAGGATACATCAGTGACGTGCGATTCTGTAAGGATGGTGAGTTGAGCTTGTTGGGTGGTAATGAGTTCATAGATCAGATTTTGTTTTTCTCTTAAGTGCAATCCATTGCAGTTTAAGTGTAGGATTTTAAGGTGCCCAGTTTGTTTGGACTGAAGGAATTTGGACACAACTGACGGCCGTTGCCGTTTGGGTGAGCGAAGGTCAATGGGACGAGAGAGAGTGTAATGTGGGATGGGGATGGACGAGTAATTTGAAGCCCGATTGCCTAAAATGATAAGAGAATTGGGGGCTTGATTGCCTTCTGTGGACGAGGGGGGTGGAGGGGGGGAGGGAGCAGCTCATCAAGGGGAGGAATAAAGAAGGTAGGGATGGTGGAGGGTGGGGGAAGGTGAAGGACGGAGCAGGGGTTTAGAGGGAGGGACGTGAATGTTGATGTGGGGGAGGGGTTAGGGAGGGGAGGATGGGAGGAGTAAGCGAGGAGGAGACGGGTAGGACGGGAGGGAGGGAGTGTGTAGTGGTTGTACAGAGGGCAAGAGAAAGGAGAACACTGATCCACATATTGGGAGAAAAAACTGTCTTGGAATCAGGAAAGAGGAGTGCTGCGGTAGCCAAGCAAAGACGGAAAAAAAGGTCGATGTAGGTGGGGCGGCAGCGACGGCGTCGGACTCGTGTGATGGGAGAGGAGGCCCGGACTTGGCATAGCCGCCAAGGTAGGGGGATGATCCTGCAAGGGAAGGGATAAGAGGAGTCAATGACGAGGGTGAGGTGAAAGAGATGAGACCAAGAAGCGAGGGGGGTAGGGTGAGGGGGCGCACCGTTCAGTCTTAGGGACCTTCTGGGGAAGGACGCGAGGACCCCACGCGATAGCCATAAGGTTTGCCACGGGTGCAACGTGGGGTCCTGGGGCGGGGGTCCGCTAGGGGGGGGGCCATGGTGGAGGAGGATGCATTGCTTGGGGTTGCAGACGATGAGCCGGCGTAGATGGCTTGTTGGCGATACTTGATGGAGTGTTGGAAGGAGGCGGAAGGTGGGAGATGTAGCCCATCGGATGGGTTTGGGAGGGCGAGGCCGGCCTTGAGGGCGTTGAAGTGCTCCTTGGAGAGTACATGAGTCACAAGGTCGATGAAGTTGTTGCCGGTCGACGAGCAGGTGAGGCAATGCTTCCACCCGCACCAGCAAAACTGTCTGTTGGTGGTGAAGCCGGTGAGGAAGACACTGATGTCGCAGTCGACGTGGTCCATGAGAGGGCAGTTCTTGAAAAGACCGCCTGTGCAAACCAAGCAGGAGAGTGTAAGAGATAGGGTGGAGTGATGAGAGACGAGAGAGCTGGGGAGGGGGGAGGGACCTCACGGATGGCGGCCTTGATGGTGACAAGTTGATCATTCGAAAAATGCACCGGACGGATGATATCAACGGTAACAAAGTTGTGGTGAGCTGTCTTGTGGTTCATCCCAGAGTAGAAGCACGAGAACTTGGCCACGGTAAAGAGGGTGATCTGGGTATCAGTTTTGTCAAAGCGAAGGCACGCGCACCAAGTATCCAATTCTTTGTCATCAGCGTGAGGCACTGCAACACCACGGATAGTTCCATTGCGCTTTCCAGTGAGTAGGTCTTCATAGTAGTGCAGATGAAGGAGGTCCTTAAGGTAAGGACGGCGTTGGTTACCGTGCTTCTTGTTCCAAAGAAGGTTGTAGACATTGTTGAGATCATGCTTTTTGGACTTGAAGAGCACAGTGATGATGTACTTCTTCTCATCAGGAAACGTCTCAAGGTGTTCATTGAATTCAGGGCAAGCCACCCAGTTGCCTGCCACTTCTTGTTTGCCCACAATGTCCTCAGAGTTATAGAGGAAGGGAAGGACTGGGAGGGCACGAAGTGTAGCATTCGGGCCAGAGGGAGGAAAAGTGACCAATGTTCGGTGACATGTCATGCCAGGACGGGCCATGCTTTCAACATCCTCAAAATGAACCTCAAGCATCTAATCCTCAGTGAGAATGTTTATTACTTGTAATTTGGCGAGAAAAGTGAGCAGGATGTCTTTGGAACGTCCAGCAATTTCTGAGGGATACCACAGGCACACAATGCAAGAAGCAGCAGTGATTTCCTCCCTATCAGCTTCAGGGACAGCATCATCAAGGCTAATAATCTCCCTAGCAGCTCTACTGAGCAAGTTACGAATGGAGTAAAGTTTCTGTGGGAGGTCAGGGATTTCCGCATCTGGAGGGGCGGGCTGCCCGTCCGCGGCCCCTGGCACCAAAGCTTGGATGGGAGGGATCGTCGACGCGTTAGCGGGCAGCGCTGGCTGCACTGTGGGAGGTTGGGCAGGAGGTCCTGTTGAGGCATAAAGACACAAGGGGAGAGCATAGTGAGTAGAGAGAGAGAGAGAGAGAGAGAGAGAGAGAGAGAGAGAGAGAGAGAGAGAGAGAGAGTAGGGGAGAGGTGGGGAGGTATAGAGGGGGGAGGGGGTGAAGGGGTACAGGAAGGGGAACAGAACAGGTGGCAGTGAGAGAAAGTGTTCTTTTTTAAGGCCCATGATCGTAAGCGAACGACGGCGGGGGCTATTTCAGCATCAAATGCTGAACCCAGTCCCACTACAAGCGTGAACTAAGGTTAATGGTTAATGCAAGAAGCACTCTTTCTTGCCAGATGAGGTGGAAAAGCGTGACACGGATGACGACCCATGCGGCGTTGTAGATGAGTAGTTTGAATGGCCCTAAGAGGAGGTCGATGCGGTCTGAGGGAAGTTCAGGGAAGAAGAGTTGGTACAAGCAGCGTAGACGATCAGTCAGACCGTGTCATCTGGGGCAGAGCATGAAACAGTGTTCGATCAATTCATATTGACGGCAAAAAGGACAGGGATCACAATGGTGCGACTTCATACGGCGAGTGCGGTGGGTGACTGGGATGAATTGGAACAAGATTGTGTTCATAGTGTTCTACATACGAAGGTCGAGGGGAAGGTGCCTAAACTTGCAACTGAGGGAGGTCCAGTGAAAGCGGACGTGGGGATACTTTTCTTTCCAGATTGTCTCGTAGGATGGGGTGAGGTCGTAGTGTGAAAGGAGGTGGGAGTATACCTTGAAGACGGTGGGGGAGGGGAGAGGGAATCGGGATGATGGGACCTGTAGCCGAGCAAGCAGCCCTAGGACAAAGTTCTTCTCACAGACAAAAACAGGGATGAGAGCCTTGCCTCAGGCAATGTGGAGGCTAAGAAGATGCAACGAAGCTTCCTAGCAACACTCTCGTTGACCAAGCGTCAGTGCCTGATCAGACGGTGATGACAATCACAAGTCGTGCACGCAACGGCAAGAGTTTGGCTAGGAGACACAAGGCAAAGTGTCTGAATGTTTCAATAGCATTTGCAAAGAGAAATGCCAAATGACAGGTCCATGGCATGAGAACCTGCCGTGGCCCACAGCGGGTGTCGCACGCGGCAGTCCAAGACCTGTCTAAAACCTGCCCAAAACCATTGTTTTGGCCATAACTCTGCGCACACATGTCATAATGCTACTCCGTCTGAACTTAGACATGCAGGATCACAAGACGGACTCTACAACTTGTCACATGCATGCATCCATCATCAAACGATGGACACGCAATGCAAAAACATGCAAATCGGGCTCATGGCCAGTCCGCCGAAAAGGCTCTTGCAAGCTGCAGAAAAGCTATAGGGAGCCCCGGCAGTGTCCGGGGCTCTGAAACAGTAGTCGGCCAGCTCCAAGCTGATAGTCGTCCGCCAGTCGTCGCAGCGGTGTCACTAGGGCCCGCCTCAGGGATCTGCACAAGTATGGACATGGCCGAGTGGTCACAGTAGACTGTACAAGAACGTCACAAATCACAACACTCCCCCATGACCCGATGGTACGCATGTCCATACACGTGCAGCACTGGGGCAAGTACAATAGTGAGTGTAAACAGATGGGAAACAGACACACATCCCACACTCAACCACCCTCAGGCATGGGGCGAAGCCCAAGTGGCCACCAGGAACTTTTCGCGAGCTAGTGCCTTCGTCAAGAAATCAGCACGCTGCATGTCAGTGCCAACCCACATGACGGAGATCACGTGTCGCTCCACCAGACCACGCACAAAGTGATGCTCAACCGCAATGTGGTTCGTACGAGCGTGAAAGAAACCATAGTTCTTCGCAATGGCGAGAGCACTCTGGTTGTCGCAACGAAGCATAATGATGGGTACTGACTGACCAAGCTCAAGAAACAAGCGCTGCAGTTATACCGCCTCAGCAGCCCCCGCGCCCAAAGCAACGTACTGTGCCTCTGACGAGCTACGTGCCATGCAGCCCTACTTCCCGCTATGCCAAGATAGAGTGGTACCATTGAGCAGGAACACGTAGCCAGTACGGCTGGCCCAGTCGCTATCAGTGTAGCCGTCAAGGACCAACGAACACTGCCGACGAAAGCAAAGTCTGAGGTACGGCGTGGAGACCACGTACCGCACCACTTGCACAGCTGCGTGAAGGGTTCTGGCATGTGGAGCCTGCGAGAACTGAGCGAGGAAGTTGACAAAAAAAGTGATGTTAGGATGTGGTAGTGGCCAGGTACATCAGAGATCTGATGAGACGGAGGTACAAGGTCATGTCCACTGTCTCCCCTAGCCGTGTGGGGTCATTCACCTTCAAGGCATCCTGTCTGTTGGGTGTAAGAGGTGTAGAAGCGGTGGGCACTACACCAAGAAGATTGCTGAAACGCCCCCCCACGACATGTGCGTATCGGGCCTGATGCAGCAACAATGTCTAGCGTCTGCGATCTTGTACGATCTCCATACCAAGAAACAGCGATGCAGGACCGAGGTCCTTCATCCAGTAGGCAGTCTGAAGGACAACCTTGGCCTCCTTCATGGCCTCCAAAGATGAAGATGTGATCAAAAGGTCATCGACATAGACCAGGATGGCGGTGAACCGCTCGGGTGTTGGTAGGATGAAGAGAAAGGGATCTGCCTTGCTCAGTACATATCCCACACGAGTCAAAGTGCCGGTGATCTCCCGGCTCCAACACCGCGGAGACTGCTTGGGGCCGTACAAGCGCCAAACCTTGTCACCGTCCTCAAAGCCTGGTGGCTGAGCCACGTGCATTTCCTCATCCAGAGAGCCATGGAGGAACGCATTTTTCACATCCATCTGGTGGAGTTCCCAGTCATACAGAGCCACTAAACCAAACAGAGCTCAAGCTGAGGTAATGCGGCAGACAAGGGCACAAGTGTCAGTGTAATCAACGCCCTCAATCTGAGAGAACCCATTGACGACCAATCGGGCCTTATAGAGTTCCACTGAGCCATCTGGCTTCATTTTCTTATGGAAGACCCACTTGACCTGATTAGCCTTCCTCCCAGGCGGAAGGTCGACAAGCTGGTAGACTCTATGCTCTCAGATAGCGTGAAGGTCATCCTTGCAGGCAACGCGAAAAGCGTCAGCATCCTGTGATGAGAGAGCTTCTCTCACGGTGCCCGGGTTGGGTGCCATAGAGGGAGAGATCTATGTGGCAAGGGTACATGCCTCGGTGCTAGGCCTGACGACCACAAGATTAGCTGTTCGAATTCAAAGATCAGGGGGGTATTCACCGGCAGTCGAACCGCGGCCAGCTCCATGAGCCGCCGTGCACACCCCAGCTTTGGAAGCCCATATCTCCCTCGTTATATGTCCGATTCTGATGAAACAACTTCTATCATATTCAGCAACTCGTCAAATTTCAGGGGCAATCCTCTTTTTTAGGATCCGAGTAATCCTTGAGTCACCAGATCCATCAACAAGGAATTTCCTCGCTCTGGCGGCTCGTCGGTGCCTCCTAACGCCGCACTTGGACATGCACAGGGGCAAATCTTCAACATTCTCCCCCTTGCACCTGCCATGACAGCTACTCCTGCTTGCTCTCACTCATCTTCCACTACGCCTTCCAGCCCATCATAGCTGGTCATCCCAAGTCTGACCACGCTCAATGCGTGCCGGTCCACGGGTTGCGCTTTGGTCAAGCAATCCGCAAGCATGTTGTGTGTGCTGCAGTGCTACAGCACCACCTGCCCCTTTTTAATCATGTCCCGTGCGTAGTGACAACACGCGTCGAGTTGTTGCTTCATCCTCCTCTACTACGTCGGGTTGTTGGTCAGTGAGATTGAGCCGGTGTTCTCCTCATGCACCACCATACGCTCCTACTGCAGCACGCCCAGCTTCCTTAGCAACCTGCCGAGCCACACCGCCTCCTTGACCGCCTCGGCCATCGCTATGTACTCTGCTTCCACTGTGGAGGTGGCGACGTAGTCCCGCTTCCTGTTGCACTACAAGACTGCTGCACCAGCGAGGAAGAACACGTAGCCGGATGTGGACTACCGCTTGTCCACATCGCCAGCGTAGTTTGCATCCGTATAGAAGAACAGACGCAAAGGGTCCGCCCGCCGCTTGCCGTCAAACCTCAAGCGTGCATGCCGCGTCTCCTGTAGATAGCGGAGGATGCGCTTGACCGCCTGCCAGTGTAGTGGCCCTGGATCAGCCACGTATCTGCTCACTTGGCCCATCGTGTACGCCAGGTCCCGTCAAGTCGCCACCATGGCATACATGAGGCTGCCCACCGCCGATTGGTACGGCACCCCTGCCATATCCTCCTGCTCTTCTTTTGTTTGTGGCACCATTGCCGCACTCAGTTCACAGGTCGTGGAGACCAGAATACCAACTGGTTTGCAGTCCTCCATGCCGTACCGCTTCAGTACATCGGCCACGTATTTGGCCTGTCCCAGCTCAAGTGTGCACACCCTCCGGTTCCGCATGATGCTCACCCCGAGGTAGTACTCCAGCTCCCCCATGTCCGTCATCTGCTGCTCTGCTGCTCTGCTCCTCTTTCAGTTGTTGTAGGCTCAGCAGATCTGTCGAGCACAAAATCAGGTCATCCACGTAGAGTGCGACGATCAGAAGGAGATCTTTGTCGCACCGCACGTGCACGCTGTGATCCGCCTCACAGCGCTTGAAGCCAAGTTGTGCCATGAAGCTGTCCATTTGTTGGTACCAGCATCTGGGTGACAGATTTAGCCCGTACAAGGACTTCCGCAGCTTGCACGCCTTGTCCTTCGGCACCTGCACCCCCTCTAGCACCTCTATGTAGATCTCTTTGTCTATGATGCCATTGAAGAAGGCTGTCTTTACGTCCATTTTGGTGGAGCTCCATGTCCTTCGCGGCCGCCACCGCAGGGATCGCCCGGATGCTTGTGAACTTGGCGACGGCAGTGAACGTCTCATCGTAGTGCTCGCCCTCACGCTGTGCGTATCCCTTTGCCACCAGCTGCTCCTTGTGTTTGTGAACCACACCTTCCTTTGTGAACTTGGTCTTAAAGACCCACTTTGAGCCGATGACCTTGGTATCTTTCGGCCTGTCAACCAGCTCCCAGGTATTGTTTCCCGCGATGGACGCCAGCTCTGGTTTTATGGCTGCATCCCATTGATCCCTTCCAAGCTGTGCAAGCGCCTCTTGCACGGTAGTCGGCTCCGTTGATGCAGCCAGCATGTACCGCGTCATGCCAATCCATTGACTGGTGCTTGCGTTGAAGCGCTTCTCTGCTTTTTGGTGCCTCTCACTACAGTGCGGTAGTTTTGGTGGCGCATTGTCGCTATGCTGCTATCCCTCCGACTCAGCACGCTCCGGTGAATCATCGATCAGATGGCTCCCCAAGGATCTCTCTCACTCTGGCAAAACATCGCCTGAACGACCGGCACATCGAGTGGATTTTCCACCGACGCCCGTTATACACTCTACCGGGAGTGCGCGCCTAAGCACCCTTGATGCCTCATCCGCCGGATCCTTCCAATTGATCTCCTCATCAGCTTGATCATCATTGGAGTCCTCCACGTCGGCTGCCACCGCTGGTGCACCTTCACGCTCTAATGTTGCATCCTCAACTTTGGCGTCTGCCGGCTCCTTCTCGTAGTTAAGGAGTTGGAACAACTCTCCCATCTTTGGAGAGTCCACAACGCCCATGTCGTTACTGTTAATGCAGCTATGCTACTCATCAAACTCGACATCTCAACTATGGATTACCTCCTCTTTGTGCATGTCGTAGAGCCTGTACGCCTTGTGCGCACTCTCATAGCGAAGGAAGAGATACGACTTTGCCCGCGGCTCTAGCTTGCTGTCGTGCCTCTGCGCAGCCTGCACCACCGCATGCACCTTGCACCCGAACACTTTCAAGTGTGCCACACTTGGCTTGCGCCTGCTCCAAAGCTCCTGCGGCATCTTCCAGCTGCTCTTTCCCTTCAGCACCGCTGTAGGATTGAGGTTGATGGTGTAACTCGCCATACGCATAGCTTCCGCCCTGAAGCTTTGCAGCAATTCTGCATCCACCAACATGGTCCGTACCATTTTCAACAACTTCTGGTTCGGTTGCTCCGCCACGCCATTTGGTTGAGGCAAATACAACGTAGTTTGTTCCTGGTTTATGCCCTGCTGCTTCATCCACCCGCTACAGCTCACGTTCTCTCCGCCGTTGTCACTGCGTAACGCTCTGACCTTCCGGTCAATCTGCCTCTCTACCGCGGTGACGTACTCCTTCAGTCGGTCCAGGAACTCGCCTTTTCGCTTCATGAAGTACACGTGGAGTTTTTTGCTGTATTGATCAATGAAGATGACAAAGTAATGCGCGCCGCTCTTCAACGCCGTCTTGAATGGTCCACAAACGTCGTTTTGCACGACCTCCAGCAGGTCCAACGCGCGGTTCACGTTCTCGTTGAACGATTTGTACTGTGCCTTGCGCAAAATGCAAGGCTTACACCTTTTGTGCTTTGCTACATCTGTTGCCTCTTCTGCACCATCGATGACGAGGTAGCATACCAGCTCGCGCTTTGCCATCTCCTTCATGACTGCAGGTGAGGAATGTCCCAGTCGTCGATGCCAGAGCTCCAGATCAGCTCCCCCTCATTTGGCCAGGTTGACGGTGGGTTCTTCCAAGTCTACTCAGTCTTTCTCCGCAGGGATCACCTTTGTCTCCACAATGTAGAGACCTCCCTTGCGCTTAGTCTCCAGCACAAGCTCGCCGCCACCGTCCTTTGGCACGATTGCCCCTCTTCTCCTGAAGAGCGCCTCGTACCCCTTGTCAGTCAGGCGGCTGACACTTAGAATGTCAGCCAAGCCGGGTACATGCTATACGACCTTGATTATGCGCTGCATTCGCTTCCCACCAACCATCACCTCCACATCCACATCTCCTTGGCCAGCCATTGGCTTGACCTTGTCGTTCGCGACCACCATGGATTTGCTGGACTAGGTGTAGTTGATGAACCCAACCTTCTGGACTTAGGTATGCTCCTCCGCTCCGGAGTCAAGGCATCGCCGGTTGGCCTTCTTGAGGCAATGGTTTTGAGTGCCATTGAGGAGCGACTTCTTGCCTTTGGCGTCCTTGCCACCGACCTTTGCCTCCTTGGTACACTCACGGGCCCAGTAGCCCTCTTTACCGTAACTTCGGCATGCACTCTTCCTGGCGCCCTTCTTGCCGCTACCATGCCCGCCACCTCTTTTGGCGCCACTTCTGCCACCACACGTTTTGGTAACGAGGACTGATGACGACGACAAGGACTCCCTGTAGCTCCGTCGTTGCGCCTTGTTGCGGATGTACTCTACGACCGTGCCATAGATGAGCTCGTCCTCTGCCCATCCTCCCAAGACTGTAATGAGAGGGCTCCAACTGTCAGGAAGAGCCATGAGGAGGGCCATCGCCTGCAATGCGTATTGATGTTGCACCCCACGTCATTGTACCGTGAGGCGAGCGACTCGATCTGCTGCGTGGCGGTGATGTCGTCATCTCCCTCCTCGATTCTCACTATTAGGAGTCGCTTCATTGAGAAGATTTTGTTCGCCAGCGACTTGGATTGATGGATGGCACAGAGTTTTTGTCAAGCGAGGCTGCTAGCTTGCAGCCCTCGAAGTAACCCCACTCCAACTTGGCCGTCCCAGATACCAGCAGCATGAGCGCCTCCGTGTTCTTCTTTACGAAGACCTCCTTCTGCACTTACCTCGCAGTCGTTTCGTCGAGGACTTCCGTTCCCTTCATGACCTCCAGCAGCCCCTTATGCTCGAGGTGTAGCTCGAAGTGCCACCTCCACAGCCCATTGCAAGGGCTACCTGCATGCTTCTGGATGGACTACGTATCCTTTTGCGCCATCTACGCAGTCTTCAACCCCGGGACCTCAGAGCTTGACGACGATGTTGTCCTCGACAACGATCTCGTTCGCGGGGAAATTCGTGAGCGATTTGTAGACTGGTCAGGGCCGTGGGCCCATAACCCTTTGTCAGAAACTCGGGTGTAGTTCCAATGTGGCCTTGCGGGTCTTCAGTGCTTATGGCTTGTTTTGTGCGGATTCTGAGTCTAACCGTGAGTTGTCTGGTTGCCTCACGCTATGTTTCTGGGAGTTGAAGAGTGTTGCGACACAGTCACTTTTGTGAACGGAAGAACGCAATTGTGCATTAGTGTTTTAACATGGACATGATATGAACATTTGTACAGCTAGTCATGAGCTCTCTAACACACTAAACCGTGTGCCATTCAGATCATCGTAGCTCCCGCTACATCAGCCAAAACACAACATCTCGAACCAGCCGCTCAGTCAGAGAGGCGCACCACGTCGTCCGCCGAGGCGCCCTCACACATCAAGGACCCATCAAAACGCCATTCCGGAGGTGCAGGTGTCCCTACGTATAGCGGCGGTGCCCCTCGCGCCCTTAGGGTCTGTTTCAATGAGTTAATCATCGTATTTGGTGATGGGGATTGATGTGGTTTGAAACGTTTTCGCGGACCTGCAGCCAGTGTTTTGGCTAAGTCCCTCAATAACAAAACTGCACTACTGAAATCCGGCGGATCATCCACCGGACGCCTCGGCAGTCCTTTGGGAGAAACATCCGCAGATGGCATTTTGTTACTCGTTCCGGTCAATTATTCACCAGCAGTTGAACGGCGGCCAGCTCCCAGAGCCGCCGTGCACACCCCAAATTTGGAAGCCCATATCTCCCTCGTTTCTTATTTGATTCCAATGAAACAACTTCCACTTGATTCAGCAACTCGTCAACTCTAAGGGGAAATCCTCCATTTTATGATCCAAGTAGTCCTTGAGTCTCCAGATAAATCGACAAGGAATTTCCTCTCTCTGGCGGCTCATCGGCACCTCTCGATGCCGCACTTGGGCATGCAGAGGGGAAAATCTTCAACACGACTTCTAGTCATGCTAAGCAACAACACTGAACACAGCACCAGCTGTATTCATATAGGCAACGAGTGCATAGGTGTTGGTGAAATCAACACCCTTAATATGTGGTAACCCCTTGGCCATCAAACGAGCTTTTTAGTGATCCGTTGAGACGCCAGGCATCATGTTCTTACAAAAGACCCACTTGGCCTCTAGGACCATTTGCCCAAGTAAAAGGTCAACAAGCTGATTGACACCATGATCTTGGATGGTTCGGAGCTCATCCTCACATGGAGTGCACCACACCGTTGTGTTCTTTGCCGAGAGTACCTCCTTCAACGTTCATGAATTAGGCACCGTCAGGGGGAAGCTTTGAGTGGCTATGGCATACTTGTCCGTTGTGGATCTGACCATATGACAAGGCCGGCAGCGACATCACAAGCAACCAAGAACTCACGGTAGACCAGCTTGTGCCTGACCAGAAATGCTGAGTGCAACTCATTGCGCTCCGTCTTGACATTCAGGCCAAGGGCCTTCATGCCATGCTCGCCACTCTTAACGCTAGGAGAAGGATGTATGGGCACGGAGTCAATCGCTTGCTTAGCCCTAGAGGACAGTGGTAGAAGATGACCACTTGGCTCGTAAGAGAAGCCCGAGCCCGGGGTGCTCACCTCAAGCGGAGGCAGGCATTAATGACACAAACACAGGGGCTGGATTCTCCAAGGCAGGCAAGGAACTGAGGGTATCTTGATGTTCCATGCTTCCTAGTCTTAATGGTAGGAGCATGGTATATGGAAAACGAGTCAGTCGCTCAATGAGCCTTAAAGGCTAGTGGTTGAAGACAACTTCTGGGCTCACAAATGAAGTCCAAGTCTGAGGTGCTCACACCGAGCCGGGGAGCAAGCATCGAGGACAAAGTCACAAGGGCTACATTCTCGAAGGTAGGTGGGGAATTGAGAAGAGGAGATTGTACATTCACAAGAGGTGCATGGACGGACGCCAGAAAGGTGACAGCCATAGATGCATCTGAGATAAGAGGGAAAGATAAGGGACCAATACAAGGAAATGACTAGGTTTACCAGTGGGGATTGCCTTAGTCAAGGGGCCAGGTTGTGCTAGTGATGATTGCCACTAGCAAAAGACCAGGTGCGCCAGTAGACACCAACACAGGCAAAGGGTCAGGTGTGCTAATGGGGATTGACACAGGCACAATCAAGTGTGTCCGTGGGGCGCAATAAGGGCACTAGAACAACGGCCATGATAGCCAAGTTGTCATCAAACAGAGACCAAACCACAGGTGAGGAGATCCAGACGGACCCATCCGCAAGCCTAGACTCCTTCATCCCTTGGGATACCACACAAGTTGAAACGTGGTCTGCGACCAACGAAAAAATGCTAGAAAGGTCTTGATATGTGAGAGCCTCAAAGAAGTGGGTATGTCAAGACTAATCAAAGTAATGGCGAGCAAGGTTCTAAAACTGCCAGGCTCTTGACCGTTAGGAGATGTCCAGAAAGGCACACTTGTGACCCCTCGGTCAGATTTGAACCCATGTTGGTCCTCAATGTACCAGATGCAGGCTAGGAAGTCCCACATATAAGCAAGATGGAGGTCGTTGGGATGGTCAAACCACAACGCATACGGTATGGCATGGTCTAGGAGGGGACCGTGCAGAAGGCAATTCCAAACACACGTCACACAGGAGAAGCCCTCAAAGGCAACTTAAGCGACTGCACTCATACCGCATGGCACGAACGACATCCTCCATGGTGAGGTTACACCGTGCGAGCACACCCTTCTGCTAAGATGTAGCAAGGATAGAGAGTTGGCAAAATACGCCATGCTTGTAAACATACATTTTCATCTTGTCCAAAAAATCACCACCACGATCTGATCGGCACGTGTGCAGTGTATGACAAGAGTGGCAATCAGCCATGATAAGCCACTGGCGCACCGCAAGATCAACATCACTCTTGTGAGGGAGGATGTAGATCCATCAGGTGAAGTTGTCAGATAGGGTACGGATGTACTGATCCTGACCTGAAAGGGACTCAACTGAATGAGGATCGAGAAGGTCCGAGTGTAACAGCTCCAACGGGTATACTCCCTCGAGAAGTGGAGTGAGGGTAAGTGCAGTGATTTATCTTGTTGTGAGCATAGGAAAGGCAGTCAGTCTTGGATGGCTTCTAGAAGGGCTGGGTCTGTTTGCATGAGCTTAGACATAGGACTTGCAGCAAAGTCAATAATGTAGTAGATGCTGGTTCTCAGGGGAAGACCACTAGTGACAAAACATGCGTAGCTGGAGAATATGTAGAGGAGATAGAGGGGACAAAGTGAATCAAACGATACAAGTTATCATGAACAAAGGCACAGAGCATAGTAGCATGGGTGTCGCAAGCACACAATATGGAAAAGAAATTAGGGTGCTAAACACACAAAACCCATCGCGGTACAGGCACAAAATGAAAGCAAACTAAGCTCAATAGTGGGGACCTAAATCATGTCATAAATGTACAGGGGGCGAGATGGACCATTAAAACACACCAGCTTGTCACTATGGACAAGTAAGGACTGACTAGACACCGTACGAACGGATTGATCAGATTCAACGCGACCAAGGGAGAAAACGTCACCAGGACAACAGGTCATGTGACGTGTGTCACCTGAGTCAATGACCCAGTTTCCACTTGCATCACCACCTATCTTCAATACTAAGAAATGTGCCATAGAGAACTTGTTCTTTGCTTGACGCTATGTAGAGGACTCAGAGCAGCAATGGACAGCAAGAACCTGTGACTTACCAAGCCATGTAGTACTGTGAGGATCATCCTCATCACACTATGACAAAGCTCCCTTATAAGAATCAAAACGGATAACAAATACAATGGAACAAGATGACTATGGACCACTCAACAGTAGAAACAAGCTCGTACCTCCTTGAGGGTGGATCACCGGTAGCTGACAAAGCTCTAGGATGGTTCTATCCTGAGGGCCCTGGTTGCAGCCATTGCCTAAAGGATTTATAGTTTGTGCTGTTTTCATGGCCGTGGCGAGACTCTTCTGTGTAGAGCTAGGAGATGTCCATCGCGTGAGTGCTTTCAGAAGTCTGCACGTGATCCTGCTCCAGTCCAAGGTCGTTTCAACCTTAATGATACACATGTCCTTGTGGGTGTAGTAGTGGAAAGAGCTTCCACTGCCAATGCTTGATGATGCCGCCTGCTTCTGCCCCTTACCATTACCTTCTTCCCCAACCTTTCCCGAAAAGCAAATGTAATGTCTCAATTCTACCCACTTGGAGTGATGGAGAAGAAGCTGAAGATGACAGGGGTTGAAGGTTTTGTTCTCGTCACTTCAACAAGTGGGCTCAATTGATATGCTTGGGCCACTTCCTTGGCTAATGTCATCTGAATATTGTGACACTCGGCCCAAGGGAGGTGCTAAAGTGACTCCAACATCTAATAAAGTGTGACATGGTCAAAGCTGAAGAAGAGGACAGTGTGCAAGATGTGCCTGTGGCACAACGATGTTGAGGGTCCATAGATGCATCCCACCACCTGTCCTGAGGCAGGTGTAGATGTGCATGGCGCATCGCCAGTAGTCAATTACAAGCTCCAAAACTCCAAGTTTGGGGAAGGGAATGAAACCTAGTAACATGGGTCGGCCTTGTCGCATGCGTCTCCGTAGCAAACAGTGTTAGTGCTAGCTCCCAACCTTGGTGTGGATCCGTCCCGGTCCCTGTCCCTCTTGTGTCCAAGAAGGGACAGATATCCACAATGGTCTCTTCCAATATCACATTAAGTAGGTAGCCCATCATTCTTGCTGCTGCTTGAACTTGGCAAAAGTCAGAGGTTGGGAACTAGCTACGGTGATAAGGCCAGACGTAGTCCGCGTAGGCCCACACCTGAAAAGCATCTCCCAGTAGTCAAAGCCTGCCTTGCTCTCATAGACATATGGAGGAGTCACAAAGTCCTCAGATCGTCACTCCATGGGAATGATGATCTCGGGCTATGGAGAAGGTGTATGTGGAAAAAGGAGACCTGCCGTCAAGAGGAATGACTCCAAAGAAGAAGCCTGCCATCCGCCTCAAGGAGTGCCAATGCACTGGTGCCACTAGTGTGGCAGACTGTGATCCCTGACGCAATTGATGAAGCTGCTCCTCAAGTACACGGATCTCATGTGCACGTGTACAGATCTCTCCTCCCTGCCCTTGTAGTCCTCTTGCTTAGACCTGTGCCACTGTTTGGCTCCAACACAAGAGGTGGATTTCCGGCCTGGTTGTATTTCTCTAACAACTGTAGGTGTCGAACATTAAGATTTCATGCCGAGCCATACGTGGATGGTTCAAAGGTAGAAGGAAAAAAGCGCAGGATGCTTCACAAAACTGGGACAATGAAAACGTCTGTAATCAACAGTATGTGTACGTTGACGACAAATGTCAGATTTATTGAGAGCATATGTAGCACGTGGTCGGTGCCACGTGGATCGACTGGAGGTCCCTGGCTCAAGAGCGGTTGGACGGGATGGCAAGCGGATCGGAGACCCTTAAGCACCGTGGTTTTTTCGTGGTCAGCCAAGGACTCCATCCAATCCGTTACATTGGTATCAGAGGACTAGGGTTCGAGTCCAACGTGTCGATGCCGAGGGCGGCTCACTCCTAGTGGATGGAGTGCAGCATGTGGCCAGCGTCACGTGGATGGAGTCGGGATTCTTGACCTGTGGATGGTTTGACGAGATGCCTTGAGGGTTAGAGATCCTCAAGCACCACGGTTTTGGCCTAGATGGCCAAAGATTTTGTCGAATCTGCTACAACAAACATTGAATAGCAAAAACAAGAATGAGGCAGACTTGGGGTCTTGCACGCTCAAGTCGAGCAATGTGTGCAACGCCGCGTCGTGAGAGGTTGTTGTTCAAAACGCTGTCAAGGAGTGAGGAAGTTTTTAGAATAGGCTGAGTTTACATGAGCTTTGCATATGAGATCAAAAGGAGCCAAGCCTCGTCGCTTAGCCATAATGACACAAAATCCCGTATGTGGAAGATGTATCATGTCCTTTTCTTCATCACGTGATCGAAAGGTGAAAAACCCATGGTATCCCTTTTTCTGGAATGCTGATGTGCTATCTTCCTTCGATCACAATCCTCATGAGCCCCTCCCATTCGTGGCTGCTCATAGGTGAAGGATGGTGAAAGAGGGGATTGTGAGATGCGCGAGGGAGGATATGTGCCACCGCCCCTCACTCACGAGAATAACGATCGAGCGATTAGTTTTGTTTTCTTCTAACATACAAATCCCTTCTTATGATTTAGGATTTCTACATTTTGCACAGGCAGAGTCCATGCAAAACATGACTCCCTATTTCATGATTGGGGGTTTGTGTCTCCAGAAAAAAGGGTCATCAGTCAATTGCGATCCAGCAAAAACTTCCTTTTGAAATTTTGGTTTCCTGAATTCATGCAAACCTCCTAGTTTTCCATACAAATCCTCTTCGATTTCTTCCAAACAAAATGGAGCATAGGGTATTGTTTTTGCAAGCCTGATAGATGCCCTTGCAAAAACAAAGCTCTACATTCGAATTGTAGCGGGGCCCGACAATTTTTGTTCAATGCTTTGGATGTCTCGGACCCCCAGCAAAAACCATTTCCAAAAACATAAAACCATGAGAAACCCCTTCTCTTGAAAGGTTTGTGTTGGTCCAAGTTCCATATCATGATATCATCACATCGACGATGTATTTCATGTGGTATTGACACGATGCGCTAGGAAACAAAATCATGGAAGATGAGGGAAAAGCATATAGATCCCATTAAAAGAGCAAGCAAGCGTGAAGAAGTGGTTCAGCCATGCGATGATGTCATAGCGTCAAACAGTGTGTCAAAAACAATGAAACCAGAGAAAAGAGAAATCGTGTCAAAAGTCCACTTTTCGTCGCAATCACTTGATGAAAGGTGGACACGTTGTCCAAGTATTTGCAGTGGGACTTTGTTCCATTAAGTTTCAGGCACAGAGCTTCACTTTGTTAAGTTTCAAATCAAGGGACAGGTTCTAATTCTGTCATTTGAGAATATCGAGGTGCATCTTGAAAGCGTTAAGCGACGGTGTGAATTTCACCAAATTGTATCAAAACATTGATACAATTTACAATAGTCCTATCGACACTATGTGAAAGTGGTCAACTTGTACTGGAGTATTGGAGGACATGACGGGTAGTTTCAATTCCCACACATGGATTTCTGTTACTCGTGTACGTCAGTATAGTAACACTTCCCCCCACCCTTCCAGCCATATTGTCTTGTTGTGTTCTAAGACATAGATTGATGCCAGATAAAACAATTGCATATCTGATTATCAACATCCTATAAGTTGTTTTAGGTCTCTCACTGTTATATGAACCTTCCTAGTCCTACGACTTGACCAGGTTCTTGGTGGAATTTTCACGTCGACAATGTCTCAA
>SZWC01026302.1:7853-22851 GCA_023375785.1 Penium margaritaceum
CCTTTTACGTCGATTCTTCTCAAAACAAAAGCCTACTCTTGAAGAACTTCCCATAGGGCCAAGGGAAGTTCCTACAAACATGCTTTGGACAATCACCCATGCCACATCATTTCATCAAATGTGGTGCGAACGGTGGGCTCAACCTAGTAGAAATCCCACGGGCCAAATAATGGCCACCTTTCCTGCACTCCTTCTAGACAATGTCACGCATGCAATCCTACAATATCAATTGCTTCCCCATGACAGAAGTAGAAAAACAAACGGCTCTAATTGAAAACCTCAGCTACCACACCCCTTTCCTATGCACCGCATAGAAAGAAGGACCTAATCTCTCGATAAAACTCACTCACAAATTCCACGTTTTTGTGGAAAATCCCAAGATTATATACCTTATAGTTTGGGGGGCCGGGTTCAGTCCCCGAGCTTGTTTCGGTGTCTTGGTGGACCCCCGTTTGCACTTGTTACGACCTTGGGACAAAAAATAAGTTTCAAACATCCTGTGAAAGCACATAAGTGTCAATGGTGTAAACACTCTTATTCGAATGGGACGGAGCAACTAGATATCCAACATGTCCAAGTTTTCAGGTGGCATGTCCGCACCCACAAAATCAGGAACGACATGCCCAATACTTGTTGTGACTAGATACTTGTTATGTCGAACGGAGCATAGATGGTGAACTAGTAGAAGCTGTGAGGCAGAACATGATTTAATATTTTGGACACTTGAGCAATTTGTAGTTATCCATAAGTGTACTTCCATGACAAGTGTCGAAATGACCAAACATGTATATACAAGTGTCGAGCTACGAATGAGGCATAGTCGGAGTCGTTGGATCGATTGTCGAGCAACACATGTGGAGTTGCGTCGTTAGTGGTCGAATTCGAGAAGCTCCACCGAGAAGTCGGGGGGCTTCGAGGATCGACAATGAAGATGCAAGATGCATCTTCATTAATCCATACTTGTCTCGGTGCATCAAAAAGTAGACCAAAAGGCGTGATACTTCTGTCGTAGATTCGTGAGAGTGGTCAAAGTTTTTAGAAGGTTGGGGAAGACTTACTAGAGGAAAGGGCATTTGGCCGAATTGCACTCCGCCGTCAAAGTGAATATCAAGGTCTTGTTGCGTGACGGGGTGTTTGTGTAATAACAAAAATTCTCACTCAAAAACATAAGTGACTCATGTACGTCTAGCACGTAACACTTCTCCCCCCGGAAGCCGCGACGTCCCAGCATGCGTAGAAATGTGGCCTGGTGATAGTGGTAACAGTCCGTGATTAGGTGATCCCCGTCTTGGAGGTTGTCATACGGTTCCCAGCTGTTGTTTGCAGCGTCGTAGCTGTGCCACTTAACAAGATATTCTGTCATTTTGCCATGTTGTCAATGGCCAAGGATGTCCTCGATGACATACTTCTTGTCCTCATCCACTTAAACGGGAGGAGGGGGAGGGACATCTCTACCGGGGAAGTTCTCTTTGGGGTCTCGGTAGTGCTTGAATCGGTAGATATGGAACACCAAGTGAACTTGAATAGTGTTGGGGGGTTTTAGTCGTGCAACCACCGAGGTCTGCATTTGCTTGATCTCAAACGGCCCCAACCATCCAGGGTTGAGCTTTGAATAGCCGGCTCCACGAAGTTTGACGTTTGTTCAGCTAAGAAGGACTTTGTCGCCGGCGATAAAAACGTTGTCAATGCTATGGCGGTCAGCTGCCCCTTTCATCTCCGCTTGTGTCTTCATGAGAATCTGCTGTGTTTCTTCCCACATGGTGGAGAAGACTTGGCGAAAGACGTCAACCGCGGGAATATTGCTTCGACTGTGTAGTCTTGTGGGTGTGGTGGGATGTTTGCCATGTAGCACTTCGAACGGAGTTTTACCCGTTGCGAAGGAAAGTGCCGAATGATATGTGATTTCTACGGTCGGGAGTATTTGTGCCAAATCCGTTCCTTGACGTTCACATAGTGTTCTGAGAAGTTGTTTGCGCATCTCATTGTTCCGCTCCGTTTGACCGTCGGTTTGAAGATGAAACACCGTTCAAGGTTGAATTCTGTAGCCGTAGCGAGTTATCAGTCCACGCCAGGAACGGCTAGTGAATCGACCGTCTTTGTCGCTTGTGATGGTTCTCAGCACATCGTGTAGCTGTACAATGTTTCTTTAGGAACATCAGTGCTATTCTTTCGGCGATGATAATGGTCGTTGTTAGGGTGAAATGGGAATTTTTGGAATGCCTGTCGACGACCACGAGGATTGCGTCATAACCCTCGAGAGTGGCTGGTAATCTCGTGATGAAGTCCATGGAGATGTCAGCCCATGGTTCTCTTGGACTAGGGATCGGCTGCAGAAGTCCAGTTGGCCGTGTACAACGAGATATCTGTCCCTGACATGTGTCATAGGACTTACAGAAGTTGGCCACATCATATTGCATCTTGTCCCACCAATAGTTTTTCACTAGTTTTTTCAGCGTCTTGTCCTCTCTGAAGTGCCCACTTTGACCAGTGTCGTGGCATTCTTCATGTAGCCTGCGGCGGATTTTGTCCTTCGGGGGAACAACCACTTGGCGAGTAAATAGCTGCCGCCAATAGGGTGCATCGTACCAAACTTTTGCCTTGTCATATCCGCCGTGCCGGTCGTAGTCTTGTGTGAATAGTCGCTCAAGGTACGGATCTTGCTATACCTGTAGCATCTCTACCTCACCCATTAGATCTTATCGGCAACTGAGTCTATCTACTAGATTGGTTTTTTCTGGCTGGTACTCGATATCGTTGTCAAACCCGGATTCAAGGAACTCCATCTATCGAGTTTGAAGTCGACTGAGGTTTGACTACGTCTTTGAATGTTTAAGAGCATGGTGGTCGGGGCATGCGATGTATCGACGGCATTCCAGGTAACACCGCCATGTCTTAAAGGCATGTATGAATGCAAGTATTTCTTTCTCGTGTACAATGTCATTGAGTTCTGGTCCTCATAGTTTTCAAGACATGCATGCAATTGGTTGCTCGCCGTTGCCATGATCTTATAGGAGGACTATGGCAATGTTTCGATCTAAAGCGTTCGTAGCCATGACGTAGTGGATCGTTGGATCGGCTAATCGTAAGGCTGGTGTCAAGGTCCGAGTGTTTCGCAAAGCGGAAAACTTCTGGTTCTCATTCTCCACTGCCACTCATTTTCTTTTTGAGTGAGGCTAGAAAGAGGCGCTGACACTCGTGCATAATCCCGCAGGAAACGCCGCTCACAATCGCAAAGGCCGATGAAAAGTTGAAAGTCTCAAGCGTTGGTCAACGTTCGCCAGTAAGCGACAACTTCTACTTTCTTTAGGTCCATGGTGACCCATCCGCCGTTGATAACGTGACGCAAAAACTCAATCAAATGGCACAAAGCCGTACGTCGAGAGTTTTTCGAAAGATTTTTCTCTTGTACAACTTTGAGAAGTTGTCGAAGGTGTCCATCATGCTCCTCGGAGTTGCGGCAGTATGCTAGAATGTCGATGAGGTACACCACAACAAAATCGTCAAGGTCCGGGCAGAAAGTGTTGTTCATTACCACCATGAACATTGCTGGGGCATTGGTAAGTCCGACCGGCATTACCATGAAATCAAAATGCCCGTAACGAGTTCAAAATGCCATCTTCTTCATGTCGGCATCTGCCACACGAATCTGGTGATATCCATTGCGCAAGTCAATTTTGGTGAAAATTTGAGCCCCTTGAAGTTGGTCAAAAATTTTGGCGCGAAAGAGAGGGTAGCGGTTCTTGATGGGAGCGTCTTTCAACGCCTGGTAGTTCACGCACATTCGCATTTCACCCTTTTTTTCACGAAAAATATTGGTGCGGAGTATGGTGACGTGGATACATGGATGAACCCCTCACTGAGCATCTTGTCGAGGTACTTTCAACTCGGTCAAATCGTAGTCACTCATCCGATAGGCCCCTCGAACTGTGGGTCGGCTGTCCGGCTTCAGTTTGATGCGATGTTCGATGTCTCGTTGAGTCGGTAGGGTCTTTGGGAGTTCGTTGGAGAAGACATTTGCAAACTCTTGGATGAGTGGTACGAACTCTTCGGGTACCATCGCAAACTTTGCTGATGCTGATGAGGTTGATGAGGCCGATGAAGGTGGTGAGTCAACTGCTGCCACTTCCGCTTCCTCTGTTGGCTCGAGATGAATGAGCCACACGTGACCTCCTTGTCACATATAGTATTTGGCCATGTTGAGCGGTATCGGTTGCACAGGTTGTCGCTTTTCGGCTACCGTAGCATCCTCTGCGTTGTAGCTCTTGTCTTCTATCCTACGTGCGGAGGTTGTTGCCTGGCGCAGTCAATTTCCACATAGACTTTGCCGCTGTTCTAGTCGACCTGTGCATTGTGTCGGTATATGAAATCTCGTCACAGAATGATTTTTTGATTGCTCATTGGATATGACCTCTAGACCATTTTGTCACATATATCTCCCACTTGCAATCATAGTGGTTCTCAGATCCTCCGTGTTTACAATATCTCAACGACGGTTTTTCCTTCAAACACCCCTGATTTGGTCTGCAAACCCACCTTGCAGACCATGTCGTTGCTTGCAAAGCTATGAGAAGCTCCTCCATCCAACAGTGTAGATACCATTATGCAACTTTTGCATCCTCGAGGTTGAACTTTTATCAGTATCGCTGGTTGGTCGTCCTCGTGCCCCTCGTCACACTCTGCAATCTCAAAACCCCTCTACGACAATGTAGAGCCTTCACATGGGTCATCATTTGGCGCAAACTTCTCCTTATGGAGAAGAGTCGCGCCTTTCACTCCTGCCCTTTGCTGTTTCCCGAGTAATTTTTTTGCGAATTCCCCCCCTTTTGGCCAGCTGTTTTCTCCGACAGTTGCGAGCGATGTGCCCAAATTTTATGTATTTGTAGCAGGTTTACGTGTCTCTCTGGTCGACATCGTCCATTTTCCACCTGAGTCGAAGAGTCCCTCGACTGGCTCTTTCCGTTTCCATGATGATTGCGGTTGGGAGGTCGCCAGTCATAGGATTCCTGGATCCGAGCGTTGTAGTAAACACCGTCGATTCTTTCTACAATGACAATTATCCGCGGCAAGTCGTTTTGGATGCCAAAAATGGAAATTGCTCGCCGGATATCCTACCAATAAATAAACTCGATATCAATTGTTTTTATGTGGTCCACTTCAAATACATTTGCCTTTTTGCCGAATTCATTTGAATCACAAAAAAAATCTATACATCTCCATCGAAATCAAAAGCAAAATTTGGTGCCTGTTCACATCCGAGCATTTTTTTTTGTCTATTTTGCTGTTAGGAGGCATGGTCAGTTTTAAGCAAGTCAGCATGTTTAAGCTCGATGATGTTTTTTTTGCCTCTAATCGCGATGGATGCCCTCAAGAATATGACAGCCAAGCGCCTGTCACGTCGTGGGGCTGTCAGAATGAGTCAGATGGAGTCGTGTCAACGCGACACGACCCCATCCGTTGTTGCATGTGAGAGATTTGGAATTTCAAAATTCCATAATTCACCTGCGCGGAAGATATGACCTCGGTACGTCGCCAGTTTTAACGAGCAGGGAGTATGTTTTGACGAATTGAAACAAATTAGCAAAATGATTGAACCTAGAATTTTGTTGAAAAAAATCAGCAGTAACATAACTATGAAATTCTGAAAAATCGAAGTTAATAATCACTAGGGTATCTTTCTTAAGGCCATTGTTGTAGTGAAAACAAAGCTCATCGGGGATGATGTCTGCACCAGTGATGATCTTGTAATCTTCGCATATACTCTACCATCCTCGACTGCGGACGGAGATGCTGGAGCTTGTACCGTGCATGAGACTTCTCATTCAATCGTCGCATTCGTGTGAACACCGAGTGGTGGCGTCAGTGTGTCTTGCCATTGTAGGTTGATCTGCTCCTCTGGCCGGACGAATTCGGGGTTTGCTTGAGAGTTGGGAATATCTCTCGTTGACCACTGCTTCACGTGCGCTTGCATTGCAAAGAGCCTCCATCGTAAAGTTCAATTGTTGGAGCAGATGGCTGTATATCCCCTCGAGTGCGGAGATTCAGCTCGTTAGTTCCTCATTGATCTGCTCCTGTCGTCCGGTGCCACCTGTTGTTCCTGCTGTTGTCGTTCAGGCCTTCGGTAGGGGCGGCTAGTTTACCACCGTTGGATCCACGACCGGATTGGTCGTCAGAGACATCGGGTTTGATCCAGCTGCCGCAAAGCATACCACGCGAGCATTCACCGTCCCTTAAGGGTTTGCTTGCATAGGCATATTCTGCTCCTCCATTGCCAAAGTCATCGCCGAAGTGCCGCTGCAAGTTGTCGCTTGCGCTCCCTCGCCTAACATCATAGTCGTGAAGTCTGCATAGTCTTGACGTGCGAGATGCACTGACAGCTTGTGCAAGGTAGTCCTCCACATGGGTAAAGTGATTGGATGCCTCTCTAGCACCAGTGCGCACTGCTTCCATGTGTTATGCCGAATGGAGCATAGATGGTGAATAAGTAGAAGTTGCAAGGCAGAACACGATTTAGAGTTTGAGACACTGGAGCAGTTTATAATCAGCGGTAAGTGTACTTCAGTGACAAGTGTCAAAATGATCGAACACATATATACAAGTGACGAGTTATGAATGAGGCATAGTCAGGGTCGTGGGGTTGATTGTCGAACAACGCGTGTGGAGTCACGTCGTGAGTGGTCGGATTTGAGGAGCTCCGCCGAGAAGCCGGGCGGCTTTGAGGATCAATGGTGAAGACACGAGATGCATCTTTACAAATCGAGATTCGTCTCGGTGCATCCAGAAGTTGACCGAAAGGTCATGAAACGTATTTCGTAGATTTACGAGAGTAGTTGAAGTTGTCAGAAGGTGTGGGAAGATTCATTGTAGGCAAGGACAGTTGGCCGGTTTGCCCTCGACCATCGGAGTGAACATCGAGGTCTTGTAACGCGGTGGGTTGTCTGTGTAATTACACAAATATCTACTCGGAGAGATTACAGACTGGTGTACGTCAAGTATGTAACAATAACCACCATACTCATGCAAAACATAGAAAATCCTAAATCGTAATAGGGGGTTTGCGTGTCGGACAAGAAAGAAAAGGGAGCCATTTCTCTATCGCAATCTCGTGAGAGAGTGACGATCGCGATCAAGGAACGGTCACATGACCCTCAGCCCCATGCTCGATCAGCAAAGCATAATGCTGATCCAACATGGTGAGCGAGAGCCGGATACCTCATTCCTTTTTCTTCAAGAGATGGGTATGTCATGTCAAAGTTTAGACTCACGGGTATGCAAGCCTAGTAGTGAGCATGGTGCAGGTATCCGAGCTATTTGGCCAATTTGAATGAGCATGGCCTGTTAAGTCTGAGACGTGCACAAGTCCCAAACTCCACGCAGGGATGATTCCAGCATTACATTCATGGAACACCACAATTCAACCTCATGCCTTTTATGTTGACTATCTGAGAGCATTTTCGTCACTTGCTCCAATCTCCAGTGCTCAACGCCAGAAGGTTCCAACAAGTTTGAGCACTTTCAAGAATGGTCAACATGTACTGTGAATAAAACATCGATGGTTTTGAATTATTTGGTCAACTCACCAAACTTAGGCTTTTATAATGACGCTCCTCAATGTTCTTGAAACCCCTCAACTTCTTGGTGGTATTTCTCAAAGTGACCACTGACGACGCAACATCGCAGGTGTAGCTCAACTTGAGCGCACAAGAATCCGCATGTGGCTCTGAAATGACGCTAGGTCTTTTCTAAGACGAACTTCATAACCAAAACGTAGGCCCTCGAGATAGCTTTCCAATGAGGCACGTGAATGGTCGCCTTAGCCATTTTGGCTGAGACAGGCCGCGGCAGGAAGAGACAGGATCACCATATGGAATTTTTGTAAACATGAGTTATGTGTTACGTACCAGACATACACGAGTCCTCACTCTCTCCGAGTGAGCATTCCTATCATTACAAAATAGCCCACCACACGTCGAGAGCCTAAACTATTTTTGCTTTGATGGTCAAGTGCAATTTGGCCAACAGCCCTCACCCTTGAGCAAACCTTCTCGCACTTTCGAACTACTCCGACCACTTTCGGCAATCATGGAAAGAAGTGTCACGACCTTTCGGTCGAATTCTCAATGCATGAAGAAATGTCAAGATTTATGAATCTCGTACCTTTGCCATCCATCCTCAAAGCCCCCAGATTCCCGAGTGGAGCTTCTTGAATCTGACCACAAACGGCGCAACTCCACATGCGTCGCCCGGCGATCGATCCAACGATCCCGACTAAGTCTAATTTGTAACTTGATACTTGTATACATGTGTTTGATCATTTTGACACTTGTCATCGATGTACACTTACCGCTAATTATGAATTGCTCACGTGTCCCAAATTCTCAATCATGTCCTGCCTCGTAACTTCTTCCTGTTCACCACCTACGCTCCTTTCGGCATAACACTTGGTATCAGAGTGAAGCGGTGCTACAGAGGTATTCAACTACTTTACCCATCCAGAGGAATACCTTGGACAAGCCGTCAGTGCATCTCGCTTTTCAAGACCTTGCAGACTTTGGGACTATGACGTGAAACAAGCGAGCTCACCCAACGACCAACAGTGGGTTTTTGACGATGACTCCGGCGATAGAGGAGCAGAACGTGCCTGTGCATGTGAACCCTGAAGCTGCAGCAAACGTCGGCATGGCAGGCTATGCCGCAGTTGGATCAACCCCCATGGCTCCAAAGACCAATCTGATCGTGGATCTAATGGTGGTAAACCAGCCGCCCCTACTGAGAGCCTTGACGTTGACAACAGGAACAACAGGTGGCACGGGAAGACAGGTGTGAATCAATGAGGAACTAGTAAATTGTATCTCCACGCTCGAGGGGATCAGCAGCCAACGGCCACCGACGTCGTCAACGTCGTGTCGGGGGATCTTTGGAATGCAAGTGGATGAGAGGCGGTGCTCGTCAAGAGAAATCCCAACTCTTAAGTGAACCCAAGATTCGCCCGACCCCTCCCAAATCGTTCGATCCTGCAAATGCCATGGGACCAACGGTTCGGATGTGGCTGACGAGTCTGGAGGTGTACTTCACCACTACTAGGGTCAACAACGATCGAAATAAGATTGACCTCGCGGACGCGGTTTTACATACCAAGGCACTCAGTTGGTGGTCTGATTTAAAGGCCATCCAATGGTAGCAGGCGACAGGCGGGTCCTCATCAACGGCCACCGCCGCCCGTCTCATATTGCCGATGTGAACCGAGGGGTGCCCGACGTGACGGTCACACGCTAAGCCCTTGGCATAAACCTCCCATCCCTTGACCCCTTGGTGTATCTAGCCAAGCCTTGAGATGTCGCATGACCCTCTCCTAGCAGGAAGACTGTTGGTAGTCACTGAGGTTTTCCGCCGTGTGACTCTCCCGGCGGCATTTACACCAAGGTACGCAGCGGAAGACTTGTAGTTTCAAATGGATGTGTGAAATGAAATTCTTGGAGAACAAGGAGATTTGGGAAAGTAATGAATCCCTAGAATTGAAGGGTCAGCACAAGGAAATGTACAAAATCGTTGGGTAAGATTGGCATGCCTAGAACAATCCCTAGGCTTCCTTGTGTACCAGCCTCTAAGAGCTTGTCAAAATCCCCTTGGTGTTCCGAAGCTGTGTACTAAGGTACAACCATAAAAATGATTCATGCATCATGTGGTACACTTTGCAGGCTTTCAAAAGCACAAAATAATGCCTCATTCTTGAAGAAACGGCTGAGTTATGGCCATTTGAGTGCTCCACGAGTGACTCCCGCTGACAACACTGCTATTGACGGTCACGGCCCCCCGAAGCGCCTTTGCTTATGAATGCATATAGATATAGATATAGATATAGATATAGATATAGATATTGATACCGACGTAGGGACAAGAGTGGGGTGGACTGGGTCAGACGCCGGAGCACGGGTGCCAGTGGACACAGGTGGTGATGACGGGGGAGGCGCGAGAGCAGCGGTACCTGTGGGGTGTGAAACAGGCTGAACAGGCGAGATCTTTGGACCAACCGCAATGATAGCGGGATCATCAAGTGCTGGAGATCAAGAGGGGACTCGAGCGGACACATTAGCCTGACGAGAAATGGTCGCTGGTGGAGAGGTCTCCCCCATCCGCCGAGGACCCTCACAAGAAGGGACATGAGCCGCAAAGAGGGCTGTGATCGAAGCCAGATCACGATAGGTGAGTGACTAAAAAAACAGCGCGTCACGGGACTCAATGACATGACGGCGAGTGGGGTCCCAAAAACGCCAGGCCTTCGACCGCGGGGAGATGCCGATGAAGGCACACAAGCGACCCCGAGGGGAGACCTTGGACCCCTGCTGGTCCTCGGTGTACCATACGGAGGCCAGGGAACCCTAGACGCGTGCGAGACGAACATCAACACGGTGGCCAAACCAGAGCTCGTACGGTGTAACATGATCCGGAAGCGGACCATGCGGGAGGCGGTTCCAGACCCAAGTCATGTAGGCGAAGCCCTCNTAGGTGAGTGACTAAAAAAACAGCGCGTCACGGGACTCAATGACATGACGGCGAGTGGGGTCCCAAAAACGCCAGGCCTTCGACCGCGGGGAGATGCCGATGAAGGCACACAAGCGACCCCGAGGGGAGACCTTGGACCCCTGCTGGTCCTCGGTGTACCATACGGAGGCCAGGGAACCCTAGACGCGTGCGAGACGAACATCAACACGGTGGCCAAACCAGAGCTCGTACGGTGTAACATGATCCGGAAGCAGACCATGCGGGAGGCGGTTCCAGACCCAAGTCATGTAGGCGAAGCCCTCTAATGCGAAGGACTCCGGGAGACCGCACTCAGACCGCATGGCGCGGACCGCATCCTCCATGATGCGGTTCCACCGCTCAGATACACCGTTCTGCTGTGGGGTAGCAGGAGCGGAGACCTGGTGAAAAATGCCGTGCTCAGCAAAGAAGGAGTCCATCTTGCCGAGAACTCACCGCCGCGATCCGAGCGAAAGGTATGTAGCGTGTGGCGAGACTGACGCTCAGCCATCACGAGCCAGAGCCGAACCGCAAGGGCGGCGTCGCTCTTCTGACGCAGACTGTAGACCCACCGCATCCGGGTGAAGTCATCAGTCAGCGTCAGAACATACCGGCCCCTCTCAGACAGCGACTCAACTGGGAGAGGACCGAGCAGGTCCGAGTGGACCAACTCGAGAGGCCTCAGCGCTCGGGAACGCGAATCAGGGTAAGTGCACCGATGCATCTTTCCCTGAGCGCAAAAAAGACAGTCGGTCTTGGGTGCCTTCTCGAAAGAAGTCACGTCAAGACCAAGAGTGGGCTGTGTCCGGATGAGCTTTAAGATAGTGTCGGAGTCACATGACACAAACGTCGGTGAAGCAACCGCTGGTGTTCTGGGGATAGAGTACCAGTGACAAAAACGCGACCAGAGGAGGAGGGAGAGCAAGGGGAGGAGGGCCGAGCAATGCGGTACAAATCATCTACGACTGAAGCACGCAGAACAATGCTACGGGTGTCAAGAGCAGTCATAGTCGCTGAATCAGCGGTATGCTCAATGGAGAGACCCATCAGAGTGCAGGCACGCACAGAAAGCAGACTGAGCTCAAGATCAGGCACAAACAGTACGTCAGAGAGATACAGGGGGCCAGACGGACCATCAAAGCATACAACCCCAACGCCGTGGACCAGTAAGGACTGACCAGAGCCTGTACGAACAAAACGGACAGTCGTGACAGGACCAAGTACCACAAAGTCATTACGACGACACGTCATGTGGTGGGTGGCACCGGAATCGATGATCCAAGTGCCACCGGAGTCACGACTAGTGGACGTCACTGTACAACGAGCAATGGAACACTCGGCATCAGAGGGACGCTGAGCCGTCAGTGGGACGGAACGACATACATCACCAAGGTGAGACTCATGAATCCAGTCAGTGTAGTCAGGCCCATCATCATCACATGCGGACTGTGCTCCCCCGCGCGTATCATCAGGAGTCACAAGGACGGACGAACAAGCAGTCTGTGACCCACTTGATGATGACAACACACTCGCACCTCCCTGAAAGCAAAGCGCCAGAAGATGACGAAGCTCGGCGATGGTGCGGTCACGTGGGTCTGGATCACTGCTGCTCGCCGGTGAGGATGGAGGAACAGCTACAGTCGTGGTCGCCGCGCGTCCAGAGGAGTGTGCGGTCGACGTGCCGGACGTGTTGCGAGCAGCATGGGCAGCCTCAAGTCCGTAAGTGATGCGCTCCCAGTCAAGCGGTTGCTGGCACTCGGTGTAGCGATGGGCACCTCCACAGTTGTAGCAGTGCACAGAACGGCCACTGCTACCACTGGATGACGACTGCTGCTGACCCGATCCGCGCTTCCTATTCTTCTTCTTCCCCTGGGCAGCTGCTGCAACGCCCTGCGTCTGTGTGGGTGTAGACGGGGTCGAAGAGGAGGAGGAAGATGAGGTCGTGATGGAGGTAGATGAGGGTGACTGCAGGAGGGAAGATGGTGGTGAGGCGAGAACTGCTGCAGCGAGGGAAGTCTCCTGATGTGCTACTGCTGCCTCGCGGGCCGATGTCACTTGGAGGAAAAGCTGATGGTCCCAAGGGAGCAGCTACAGGGTGGCTGAGAAAGGCTCAAGGCAGCGTCGCTATACCATGTGAATATGTCGGTGTACTCCACGTGAACTCCGAGCATGATCGTCCGAAGTGCCCACAGCTGTGTGCCCCCTGAAGTCCCCAGATGCGTGTAGATACGCATGGCACGTCGCCAGTAATCCGCCGCAGGCTCCGCTGGTCCCTGACGGAGCGAGTGGAAAGCACGAATGTGTGATGCACGCGTGGCGTGCGTCTCTGTGGCCAGTAGGGACAACGCCAGATCCCAGCCTCCACGAGGATCAGCTCCGGTGCCTGTGCCAGCCTCGCCGAGGAAGGGGCGGAGGTCAACGACAGTCTCGCGTGGCATGGCGTAGAGAAGTCCTCGCATGGCCCGGGCTGCTGTCAGCACCTGTGCTGGATCTGTAGACTGGTATGGGCTGTGGTAGTAAGGCCACACTCCCTCGGAAGTGGCCCACACCTGAAACAGGATCTCCCAGCAGTCAAATCCATCCTCGCTGATGTACCGTGGAGGTGGTCCCTGAAAGTCCTTTGGCTGCCGCTCTGTGGGGAGAGCAACCGCAGGCTGAGGAGGGCGAGAGACGGGGAAAACTCCTGGAAGGGGGTGATCACCGGGGAAGTCAGGTGACGGTTGTATCGGGGACACGGGTGGAGGTCGGATACCCGTCTGCAGTTGACGGAGACGCTCTTGTAGAAGACGAATCTCCCGCTCCTGGGAGTCATCCTCGAAGCTTGGCATGAATGGCTCGTCATCAAGGAGGTCCGCAGGTGGTGGAGAAACCACACCTGGAGGTGAAGTAGGCGGAGCACCTGTCACGGGCACCTGGACCGAGTGCTGGGTGGAGGCCGCAACGCCGGCAAGTCCCTCAGATATCCGCGAGGGAGCTGTGGACTGAGCACGCAGGAGCTCAATTAGCGTGTGGATCGCGTCAGTCTGCTCTCGCTGCAGACGACACATCTCCTCCTGCCGGCTGCGCAGGTCAGCAATGGCCTGCGAGCGAGGGCTCAATACCCCTGAAGAAGAGGAGGAGGGATCACCTGGTCCCTTGTCCTTGTCTTCGGGCGAACTCATGTCGCCGCTCACTATGAGACGACAGGTCAAGTTTGCCGGATTTCAAAACCGTCTGCGTTTCTTGGGGATTTGAAATGCTAGCAACTTTTGACTTTCCGGGTGAAAATTTGGCTAAGTGTAATGCTGACGTCAGCAAGTGGTTGCTGATGTCAGCAGGAACTGATGACGTCAGCAATCAACAATGCTGACGTCAGCTTGTCCCCCTTTTCTTTTCTTGTCACGGTTCTGCCGCGTGTGGGGCCGCCTCGCGGTGGCGCGCGGCAGCTCCGCGGAAGCTGCGCAGCAGCTTCCGCCCAGCTGCTGCTACAGCTGTGCTGTCAGCTGCAGCAGCAGCTACGTAGCTGCGTGTGCAGCGGTGGCAGCAGCGGCTGCGCTGCCGCTGCTGCTGCTGCGCGCGGCTGCTGCTGCTGCGCACTGCACCTGCTGCTGGCTGCCGCCGCCGCGCGCTGCTGCTGGTTGCTGCCGCCGCGCGCTGCTACTGCTGCCACTGCTACGCTGCTGCTGCCGTCGCGACTGCCGTTGCTGCTGCTGTGCCGCTGCCGCTGCTGCGCTGCTGCTGCCGACGCTGCTGCTGCGCTGCTGCTGCCGCCGCTGCTGCCACGCTGCTGCTGCGGCCGCTGCTGCTGCGCTGCTGCCGCCGCCGCCTCTGCTGTTGCTGCTCTGCTGTTGCGACTGTGGGAGGGCGGCTGCACGCACCGCGGCCGCCACACACCTCTGCGTGGTGGTAGACGCCACTGCTGCTGCCTCTGCAGCTGCGATCTCTCGTGGTGGATGGGATACGTTGACGGCGACCGGCCGTCTCCAACAAATCCCAGAAAACTCTGCTACAGCGGTAACTCTCACTGTGATGCTTTGTTGTGTCTCTGCTTCGCAGCTCAGTGAGAACTGTCTCACTGCTCTGATACCATGAGAAAGTGCGTAGAAGCTTCCTAGCAACACAGCCGTTGACCGGGCGTCAGTGACTGGTCAGACGGTGACGACAGTCACAGGTCGTACACACAACGGCAAGGGTTTGGCTAGGAGACACAAGGCACAGTGTCAGAATGCTTCAAGATAGCGTATGCAGAGAGAAATGACAATTGACAGGTCCAAGGCATAAATACCTGCCGCGGCGCACGGCGGGTGTCGCACGCGGCAGTCCAAGAGCTGTCCTAAAACCGGCCCAAAACCACTGTTTTGGCCGTAACTCTGCGCACACATGTCAGAATCCTGCGCCGTCTGAACCTAGACGTGCAGAATCAAAAGACGGACGCAGCGACTGGTCACATGCATGCATCCATCGACTGAAAGTGAGCATACAATGCAAAAACATGCAAATA
>SZWC01026304.1:2485-25822 GCA_023375785.1 Penium margaritaceum
GCCGGTTTTAGGACAGCTCTTGGACTGCCGCGTGCGACACCCGCCGTGCGCCGCGGCAGGTATTTATGCCCTGGACCTGTCATTTGTCATTTCTCTCTGCATTTACTAAGCTATTGAAGCTTATGAGACTTTGCGCGTCTCCCTAGCCTGATCCTTGCTGTTTCTTGCACCTGCATGCTTGCTAGTGCGTCAGCTGACTGGACAGTGTCGCCACGTCAGCAGCAGCAAGGCTAGGAAGCTTCCTAGCAGTTTCTCAGAGAGGTTGGCAGACAAGACCATATGACATGGGTGTGCAGCCACAGAATCCATTTGGATGGAGCACAAATGATGCTCCCCTGGAAATTGAGTAACCCCCTCATCAATGTTATGTGTGAGAGCGTATGTGTCATAGAACATGTTGTCACAGGTGTGCTTCAGAATGTGGAGAGACGGCAAAAAAACACTTGAAATCATAGAACTTAGTGAAACAGAATAGGTGAGAAGGAGGGATACTTACGCCTTCCCTCGGAGAATGAAATTTTTGTATCTACACAACACACTACCAAGCTAGTGAAAGAACAATAATAAATCACCTAGGAGGTCCTAAACAAGGACCAGAGCGAACCCAGGTACCGTACGAGTTGCTTAGTTGTCCCAATCAAAATCCGGAACAAGCAGTAGATGTAGAAAGAAACGTCAAATGTAGGATGAACTAGATAATTGCCCCGTAAGCTAGTCACCGAGAAAATTCCATTGAACACGAGAGAGCCCAGCGAGTGCAGTTAAACCTCTTAATGTAACTTTCGACCAACGTGGAGCGTGTGTAAGTTATCGGCGTCAAGTGTGGAGGTCACCGAGCCTAACATGTCATCAATACTCTCCGATGGCACGTAGGTGCAACACGACGTAATGAGAAAGGGGCACAACGATGAGGCCACAAGGAGCCACAATAGGCAACATAGAGACCACATAGTGATAAGATTTTGAAGAGACAGGCACACGTCACTCGGGTTCACCGCGACAAGACAGAAGACCAGCAGCATGCACTACAATTTTGAGCTTGCTATTATAGAACACCTTTGTGAGAGAGTCAACGCACTGCTGACGCATGTTAACACCAATAGACGGACGCCACTAGATGTTATGTATTTGCGTACAAAGTGATGCTCGATGTTGATGTGCTTTGTGCGTCGTGGTTAGCAATGCGACGCGTGCTCTCATTGTCCCAGCAAAGCTTGATATAATTGATGAGCTGGCATAGCCGGCGCATGAGACAACACAACCAGATGCTCTCGTAGACATCGGGCCGAAGGCGATGTAATTGGCCTCAGTGGAGTTGTGCGTGACACAACCAGGTTTGTCTCTCTTCCACAAGGTTTGTCGTGACATCAACAGGCTCCCCCGGCCGGGCAAGGTTGCTTGTCTTCAGAAGGCTCTGCCCTCAAAGAGTCATGGACATGGATGCATGGGGAACAACAGCCAACAGGTTGGAAAAACCTCTTTTTGAAGTTTTTCCAACCTGAAGTTTTTCCGGGGTAAAAATGTATCCTTCCTGATACACCGTACTATCCCTCACTTTCTTCCACTTTTTAAAATTGAATTGAATTCTTTTATTTCACCCAAATAATGGCATTTTTTGATTACCCAGGTGGTCGCCCATCCTTGTCTGGGAATGAATCTGGGGTACTGACTTTCGCCCATCAGTCTAGTCCAGGTGTCCCCTTCTTTTTTGAACGCTTGAACTTCACTTCGCGGAGTTCGGGCGTTCAAGTTGAGGACGTCGGTAGTCGTCAGATGGCATGTTGCCATCTGACAGCTAACCGTGTAGTCTGGTTGAGGGCTCGATGCGACACGGCGTCGTGATGCATCGAGCCCTCGAGTAATGCCCGCGTGTGATGAGCCGTCCCCCCCTTTCCGCGCACAACGCGGGGACACCAATTGCAGTTGCGCTGCCGAGCAGTGCGATTGCATCCGCGTAGGATTAAATAGACGGTGAGGTGTTACTCATTTCGTCCATGACACATCCATGCAGCCCGCCGGTCCCTCGTCGCCATGACGTCCTTGCTGCATGTAGCGTGCGGACCATTTTTAGGATTAAAAATGGTCTTGAAATATTTACGGCGTGTTTCGGGGTCTACAGGCGTCCTTGTTCGTAGAATAATATACGGGCTAGAGTCTAGGTCGACTCTAGTCCGGAAAATACCTTTAGTGTGGATTTGGGACGAGAGGAGTGTTGCGATGGAGGTTCCATCGCGTCACTCCTCCTCCACCCCTTGAGTGCCGCTAGGATCCTGTTTCCACGTGGTTGTGCCACGTAGAAGGATTAGGCTAGGATGCATGTTTTGACATCCGTGCCCTATGACGATTGTGTCCGTTTTGTCGTGACGCGTCTCAGCCAAAATGGTTGAGGCGGCCAGTCACACGGCCTCCTTGGACTGACTATTCTAAGGGCCTAAGTTTTGGTCCCACAGTTAGTCGCAAAACAGCCCAGAGCTGTTACAATGCAGTTCAACGTGAAGCGTTTGACACTGGAGGAAGCTGCCGCTGATGGGCTTTGGCAGTTTGAACTCCACAAAGCGCTACACCCCAATCCTAGCGGGCTACCAAAGAAACGACCGGTTGGTCGTCCCCCCAAAGTGACACACGCGATTGTCCTTGCCTCCGTCGACCAAGCTGCTGCACCCACGATTATGCGCGTCACCATGAGGTCGCGCCTCCCACTTCTGCAGCCTCTACCGACGCCTGAGGCGGGTGACGCACCTCCATGTGTCGAAGACAACGCACCACGTCTAGAGAAGCCGCCAAGTCGTGGCCCGTATGTTAACTAGCTTGGGGACGGCCATTTACCTCGCGTACACGCCGCCATGGAAGCCAGAGGGAGTGCATTCACTGCGGTCAAGATTCTACGTGAGTTGTTTCGGGAGACCGCCGACCATTACATCTGTGACCAGTTGGCAGCATCAACCGTGAGAGGATGGTATGAACCCAATTCCAATGTTTTTCTCTCCAAATTTGAACCTTTCTCATCCATAAAGAAGAGTTCAAAGTGCAAGGTGCAACCGAGAAATGCTGTCACAGATTCCGTCGTCACACAAGCTTGCTTGACCGCCATCCCGAGTTTGAGAAAAACATCATCTCCACAATCACTGACATGTGCAATGCGGTCATAGTCATCAACTTTGCCAACGTCCGCAGTGTCCTACATGCCCTCACAAAGGATCGCTACCCCGAGGAGCTTCCGGCCAATGGCAGGAGCATGAATTTCTCACGCTCGGGGATCCGCCACTTCGTGGACGACCGCATGGGATGGGGCTATCGTTGTGGAACGGCCGTGGCCCAAAAGTTCCCGGCCAAGTGGGAAGACGAAGTGCATGCCATGCAGAAGCGCGGGGCGGCCATCATGGTGATGCACAACATGGACCCACAGTTTGTCATTAACGGGGACCACACCGGCATTAGCCTCGTCCCCACTGGTAAGTGGTCCCGCTTCTCTCGCTTTTTCATGTGCTCAGTTGAACCATCCTTTGTACCAAAGTGAAAACCCCCTTTGTTTTCTGCACAGGTGACCGGACCTACGCACCCATGGGGTTGAAGGAGGTGGCCATTTCCGCCATGGACGACAAGCGGCAGATCACCACCTTTGTTGCCTCGACCATGGCTGGTGACATGTTGCTACTGCAGCTCATCGACGCCGGCAAGACAGACCGGTGCCTCCCGGACAACACGGACAGCCGAGTGGCAAGGGAAGACAACCACTTTGCACTCACCACCATCCCAAATCATTGGAAAAATGCTCGCAGAACGCGTGAGTGGATCACGCACATGGTCCACCCGTGGTACAAGCACGAGTGTAAACACCAAATGAAGGAAGTAGGGAAGGCAAAGTTGATTTTTTTGGTGGATGATTAGCGTCCTCACACTAGCGCGGAACTCCACGACTTTCTCGAAACACACTACTCTTACATTTGCTTGCTTTTTGTACCTGAAGGCTGCACCTCTAAGGCGCAGCCTGCAAATGTTGGCTTGCAACGTCCTCTCAAGGTATCCATAGAGACCAGCTACAATGAGTGGCATGCTATCGAAGTGCGTGCAAGTCTTGCCGCCGGCAACATCGGTAAGGTGGACATGGGCATAGGCAAGATGAGGAACCTAGGCCTCACTTGGATGATGCACTCATGGATTCAGCTAAAGGACAGCCCGCACCTTGTGAAACATGCTTGGGATGCATGCTTGTTCACACGTTACATGGATCGTACTTTCCGAGAAGCTTCCGCAGAGGAAGCTCTCGCGGATGGCAGTGAACTCTTTCGCGAGCGTGTAGAACCTGACCCAGAAGATGTGGTTGTTCCATAGAATGTTTTGTAACATGTGTTAATTTTTGAGTGAATAACATGATATCCAGTAGGCCCTGTCTAAATCTCAGAATTGACCCCGGTTGATTGCAAAATCAAAATGGAAGCACACAAGGCAGAATTTTTACAAAGGGACCAGAAATTATAGGAGTAACCCTCACGTGGACTTTGGATTTTTTTAAGAACACACGGGCGAATGAAAATAATTAGTTTTCACGAAAGTGAGTTCTACTACGGTACATGCAACACTTGTTGCTCACGATCACTCTCAATCTCCATGCCCAGGAAGATACGGACGGGACCAAGACCCTTCATGGTAGAGAGCCATCACAGCCTAGAGAACCTCAAGATGCTGAGAGGTGATCAAGAGGTCGTTTATGTAAACCAAAATGGTGATGAAGGGTGCCGACGGATCACTAACGAAGAGAGCGTGGTCAAATAGAGTGCCATGTTAACCACCATGTCAAAGGGTTGCAGGAATTTGAGGTTCCATTGGCGCACAGACTATTGTAACCAGTACAAGTCCTTGTGAAGACGCTTGACATGATCAGTACCATCGTCAAATCCTGGTGGCTGAGCGAGGCGGATCTCCTCGTCGAGTTGATTGTGTAAGAATGAATTGTTTACATCCATTTGATGGAGCTCCCAGTCGTGCTACGCCACGTGGCTAAGGGATGCCTTCACGGTGGTGTACTTTCCTATTGAGGCAAAGGTGGCATTAAAATCCACACTAGGCACTTGAGGTGAGCTTTATCACGCTTAATGATTTCATTCTATGTGCGCTTGTGCATGCACATCCAACGAGCGACAATGACCTTAGGACCCAGTAGAAATCCCATCTTCTCATTAACGCCATGCACTTTGATTGCATGAAGGTGTTTTTGGATGGCCGGCCCCGAGAGGGCTGCATCCAGCATGGAGTGAGACTGGTGGACAGTATCTAGATCAGGCGAGAGAATCAAGAATGCATGAGAGGTGAGTTCTTAAACAATAAAGGTGGGGCATGTGCTCGGACAAGACTCTCTGGGTGTAACAACACAAAAGAACTCATCCAAAATCAAAGAGTACATGACTACTGAGCTTGAATCTACAACAACCCAAGCGTATCTAGACTAAAAGAAGGTGCATACTGGTCATTTACAGGAGTCACAGCCAGTATAGAGGGATGAGCGGACACATAACTCCCGAAGTAGAGCACATAGTGAGACGACAATGGACGAAGGCGACCCCCAGGTGCCTAACATAATGGCTCGAAGGCAGACGAAGGTGAAGCACGTTGCTGGTCCACAGCTGTAAGGACTGTCATGCAGGCATAATATTGTGATGAAGTGCTTGTGAGGAGCCAAGCATGGTGTGGAAATGATGTAGGCAATGATGTAGGTAGTGATGTAGGTGCGTTCCTATGTGAGGATGTAGAGTGGGACGCATGCGACGATGCTGGTGAAGCATGACATGATGGCATAGGTGGTGCAACAGGAAGTGATGTAGACATGGAAGAAGTTGCTGGTATAGGAGCTCATACCATTGCCGATGAAAACGTGGACTCACAAGGGGTGACAATAGAAGATGGTGCGATGACAGAGGATGATACAAGCGGACGTGAGTATGGGTGCAAACTACACCAGAGACATGGATGAGTTAAGTGATTACCTAGGAGGTCCCAGACCGAAAGGATAACAAACCCAAGAACCGTACAAGTTGCTTTATTGTCCGAATGAATGTATGAAAGAAGCAACAGATAAGCAAAGAAGTGCTTACATAGTCAAAAATAAGAAACATCAAATGAAGGGCCAATGAGTAAATGTCATGGAAGCTGTCCACCAAGAAATATTCTGTGAACACTAGAGAGCCAAGAAAATGCACCTGAAACTCTTGGTGTAACATTCGACCATAGTGTAGCGCCTAGAGGTATGTGGCGTCAAGTCAGAAGTCACCAGGGCTGAAACAATCACAACCGAGGCTAGTGGAAAAAAAAAGAGAAGAGAGAGGAGATGGATAGATTCAGAATGGAGTGGATATCATCCTGAAGGCGGTTGTTCACGCTGTTTACCTTTTGTGTACCCATGACATACCTCGATGACAGGATTAGGACTCGTGTCGTGTCCATCCCATCTAGTTCAGTGCTGTTCTCTCACTTTCGTGATGGTCATTGTCATTGGGACATTGGTGCGTGCATCGCTTGTGGGTCATGGGGTAGAGTTGTGTCATGACCTCTGGGCTTGCTGCACACATATCAATGCTACGGGTGTTTGATAGACCTGGTTACATGATGGCACATGTATGCACCACCGTTGGTGGTGTGCCAGTGTTGGAGACGACAAGAGAAGATCACTATCATGGTGTTAGGTTGACAGTGGCTTACTAAAAAGTCGATGTTGTATGGTCATGTACAGACACTGATGGTGTTTCCCGGCCTTTGTTCATGCACACGCAGGCCCGTGATTGAGTCGAGGACGCGAGATGTTGAAGACGGTGTGCGAGCAGCCAGTTGTAAGACTACAATGAGTAGAAATGATATTTCCAAGACAGCCTCTCTTGTGGCTTGGGTTGTGAGACTACAATATTGTCGTGCTAGGTTGTAAGAGGTAGGTAGCGGGTTGGCTACTGCACCTGGGTTCAACCAGGTATCAGCGGGTACTCTCGTGAAAAAGCAGGGCATAGGAAAAATGACAGAGGCTTGTGGTCGAGCCCTATAGAGCGAGTGACGAGGAAGCTCATCACGAGCATCCCGTCGCTCGCTCGCTTGGTGTGTTTCTTCATGGTAAACTTGTCGTGTCTTGACTAAAACGGTGTTCCCCTGCTCGGCAGTCAGAAGTCGAGAGTCAAATGTTGATCCAAAAAGGTAGGAACGGTAGACGGCTTCTGAATTCAAACTCGGAAGTTGAACAACTTTCCCTCTCGGAACTGACCGTTCCTTCCTGCGTGTTTCATGGATGTCTTCACAAAGTGACTGAACGTTCCTCTTCTCGCAGTTCCGAACCGTGGACTTGTCGCCCAACGGCTACCCAATGGTGGTCGCGTCGCCTAACCACGTCGGCCATGCCGGCCATGGCGAGTGCAATCCACTATCCTAGCGTAGCAATGCTACGGCGAATGACATCGGACCGTCAGATTAAACAAGACGGCGGATAAAATGACGACTTCTTACAAGTCACTTATTTGGATGCAGTCTAAGGGCAACTCGGCCTTTGCATCCAAAGAATTGACTTCCAGAAGCCAAAAATGGTACGAACACCGTACATGGCTTTGGAAGTCAGCCTGACTTCTGAAATTAGCTTGCACTTTTTGTAAAGTGCATGCCGAGCCTCATTCCGAAGCACACGTCAGATTCCCCCATGCCCAGTCAGCATGCCGAAGCAATTTTTTGTTTAAAGACAGACTTTTGAATGCTGACTTCCGAGTAGGGGAACACCGTATAACTAGCGCATTGCCTAGTGATCCTTCAAGCAACTTAGACCTTACCCATTCCCTCTTCCCTTATCCATGCCAGGAAGGAGTATTTTTGAGAGGCGATATCTATCATCTACTGGTATCAGATCGAGGGAAGCTTTTCCTCAACCACTTGGAAGGAGAAGGTTGGGTCACATGGGGTGGCGTCGGCCATTGGCTCTGTACTGCTCGTTGGAGTAGTGAATTCCGCCACTTATGCGGGTGGGGCTTCTGTCACAGCAGGCGGCGCAACCCGCAGTAATGTACAACTATAGTTGACTTGGTTGCAATAGAAGGTTATACAGATCGCAAGACGGCAACAGCTGTAGCGTACCGACTGCAACAACAGCAGGTGCAACAGGCGTAGCCGCCTGCCACCTCATCTACGGCCGTAGTAGTTGAGCTTTGGGCCAGGAAAATTCACCGACGGCTGCACTGCGACCTTTTGCACACAGTGCTGCTACAACTCTTGGAGTCCGACTTGAGCAAACGTTACAGCCACTGGATTGCAACTTTTGCAACCCGTGCTGTCGCTGGGCTGCTATGTCAAGGACTTTAGCGGCCGCTCAGCTTTGCCCTGTGGATAGGCTGCAACTGCTGGGCTACAACCTGTGAAGGAGTGTGGTGCTGGAGTGCATCGTCAGCATATGATTGCAATGCGTCGTCAGGAATACTAGCACCTTGATGTCATCAATCACTGCACCAACCACAACTTGGACAGTGTGACCTTCTTCCCCCTTCCTTCCCTCTTCCCTCTCACAGTGGAGCCTCTTGGGATTAAGATCTACCTGTGTACCTCCCTCACAGCTGTGCACAGCCTAGACAACCGGAGTCTCCAGGCCTTGGACCCCGTCATGTAGTTCTCCGGCTGAGCCGGAGGCAAATTGCTGACGAAATATTTCCGGCGCTGTTTTCACTCACCTTGGTCTTTGCATCCACCCTCACTTGCGCATTTCCAATGATGGATACTCAGCTTACGGGTGGGGGTGACACCCCACCCCCAATGGATGGATCTCTGTACCCTACGAGTCTAACCAATTGGCGGCTGGATGCCTAGGATGTAAAGTCACATTCGATAGAGGTTTTGCTCAACACGGTCCTGGCCAATCAGAGAGCACTACTAGCCCAAATGCCTGTCCAACGAGTTGAACAAGCATTTAGAAGTTTTTTCCCAGCATTTTCTAGCACAAATATCCCACAACAGCTGCAGCAATAGTAGCAACAATTACAATAGCAGCAACAACAGCCGTTATAGCAGTAGTTGCGGCAGCAACAACCTCAGCAATAGCAGCCGCAGCAACATCACCTACAATATCAGTAGCTGTAGCAGAGGCAGCAACAGCAAAAGCTAGAGCGATCACAAAAATTGTCACTGATCCCACTGCAAATCCAAGAGCAGCAACATCAGTACGTGCAAAGCCTGATGTGCTCAGTCACGACACACTCTTTTTTTGTCACCGGTGTCCTTGTTGCAGTGTTACACACGACCTGTGCGACAACAAACTGGCTCTAGGGGCACAGCTGTGTCAGGCTTGATTATGCCAACTGGACGTCCGGTGAAGGAATTTAAGTCCCCATCTCCCTGAGACATGGACTCGATTGGGTTCGAGATGTGGGCGTTCAAGTTTCACACATGGGCTACCGAAGAAGGGTTGATGCCCTACTACTTAGCTGACTATGGTGTCACAGATGCAACACAGTATGCTGTAGCTGTCTGAGTAGTTCGTGTCCTTGTCCTTGCTTTTCCGGAGGACTCTATCCTGGATGTCAAACCCTACGTGGCTGATCTGACTGGACAGGGTGCTGACCCTTTTGGGGCATGGCAGCTGGTTCTCACCACTCATCAGAGGGTGGATCAGGCTGACCTCAACGAGCGTGTTTGGGAGTTTACCTCCATACACCTAGAGAATGCCGAGGTTGTAGAAGCCTACTAGCATCGTGCAATACGTGGATATCCTCACCTAGGTACAGAGATGCCTCTACAATACTCAACGCTGACTACACTCATGTTGGGGGAACATGAGAAGTATTTGGACCCCTTCTAGTATTTTGAGCCTACACAGCTGATCAGCAAGGGGGAGTCTTGCATAGTGCTTCCTTGGACACATGACTATCACGTGCGGATGGCTGGGCGTAATTTCCCTCCTATTGGTTGTGTCGCAGCTGCCACGGCTACTCCACTGGCTGTAACACCACCCACCTCCACCGTCCTGTCATCTTCGTCATCAACGTCCTCTTCCACATCGCCTCCACTGACTGCTGGTTCAGTAGTGGTGCTCGGCAAGGGGAGAAAAGGGAAGGGGAAGAAAGGGGTGAAGGGGATGTAGGAGACCTCAGGCGTCCCAGGTGCTGGCCTGTGCTACTACAACTATGGTGGTGACCACAAGTGGCAAGTGTGTCTGCGCGAGCACGACTTTGCCAAGATCGGTCAGGTGATGCATGATGCATGGTAGGCTCATACGAGTGACGACAATGGCTCGTTGACCCCATCGATGAGCTGTGCTAGTGGGGTGCACGTGGCTATTACTTCAACACCGGGGATAGGGCTACTCGACACACACATCATAGAGCTGGAGCGGGTTCTCGCCACTTCCTTTCGCACGGAAGCCGACTCAGTCACTTAGGGATGTGCGAGTTGCATGCACAATTTCGGCGGACCCACTGTTTGCACTACTACTGGTTTGCATGACACAACATGTGATGGATTTTTGGTGTACACCGTGGAGGATGTTGTCTCGTGTGACGTGCCGTCGTGGATTGAGTCTGTGGCTAATCATGCATGTTTTGACTCTGTACAGTCCGCATCTTCCTTTGATGGTACGGTCGCGTTATGCTTTGTGTCTCCAACAGAGCGCGTCCCGGATAGCACCTGGGTTGTCGACGCGGGTGCCACCCACCACATGACCTGCCGCCGTAGTAATTTTGTTTTGCTTGGTCCTGTCGGCTCCGTCCGCTTTGTGTGGACATGGTCGGGTCAGCAACATTGTGTGCATGGGGTTGGGACTGTTCGCTTTGATGGCCCTGCCGGTCCTTTGTATTTCTCTGACGTGTTGTATGTTCCTGATCTCGAGCTGAACCTCTTGTCTATCCCTACCTGTGATCGTCTTGGTCTCGCAGTCACTCATGCTGATGGTGTGTCCATTATTAATGTGCGCTCGACCGGATGTGTGGTACTTCGTGGTGTTGCAGTCAAGAGCCTTTACCATGTTTCGTGTTATGTTGCAGCGTCTTAGACACAGCCTGTACATGTCTATGACACCGGGATCTTGTCTGTTGCACATCAACAGTTATTGCATCCTCATCTTTGTCACATGAATTTTGCCGATGTTGAGTCCCTCGTTCATGTCAAGCCTGCCTTTGGCCTTGACACGGCTTCTTTTGAAAAGCCTTGTCAGACTGACTGTCCCACATGTCTCCAAGGGAAAATGCACCTTGCGCCATTCCACCCTTCCCAATCTACTACCTCCCGTCCTTTGGAGAGTACATGCGGATCTCATGGACCCTTTGTCCACAGAGTCCCATGCCAAACACGGCTTGTATGTTCTCACTCTCACACATGACTTCTCTCATCATTGTTGGATGTTTTCCCCGTGCCGCAAAAGCGATGGAGCGCACAACATTCGATGCTGGTTGGTGCAGGCTGAACGCCACACTAACCAGCGTTTGGACCGTTTTTGGTCCGATGATGGAGGGGAGTTCATGGTTCCTGCAGCTCACTTTCTTGAGGAGCAAGATGTCACCCATGAGCTCTTCGCTCCTTATACGCCACGCCAAAATAACTTGTCTGAGCGATGGAACCGCACAATGTTAGATGCCGTGCGCACCATGCGTGTTGATTCCCGTCTCTCTGAAGCCTTTTCCTTCGAGGGCATGGCTTACATGACGTGGGTCTGGAACTGTGTGCCTCACGGTCCCCTTCCTCGTCACATCACCCCCTATGAGCGATGGTTCGGCCGTCGTGCCGATTTTTGCTGGCACGCGTTTGGGGTTGTCTGGCATATGTGTGGGTCCTCCACGTCCAACAGGGTAAAAACTTGTCCCCTCGCGGTTGTCTGTATCTGGTTCTTGGCATTGCACCCTAGTCCAAGGCCTGGCAGTTTTGGGACCCCGACAGGCACAATACCGTTGAGTCATGCAATTCCGTCTTTCTTGAGTCCTACACACAGCGCGATCTGCACCGGATCCGTACCTCTTCTCATCAGCCCATGTCATGCCCGCATCCCCGCCGTGTGCGAAAGGCTACTTCTGCAGCTGATCTCGTCGGGTAGGGTACTTGTAAGGATCTTGTTGCTGCGTTACCATCTGCTTTGCATGTTCCTCCTGTTTTTGTCGTTGTACCTGGGCCTCCAGCGCCTGATCCTATCGGTTCAGGCACTTCTGTGGGTCCTGTCGCTATGTCACCTTCTGATTTGCATGTTCCTCTTGCTGTTGTCGCCGCACCTGGGCCTTCAGCGGCTGATCCCATTGGCTCGGACACATGTGTGGTCCCTGGCGCTTCGGCACTTTGTGTTTTGCCTGTTTCTCCTGTTGCACCAGTGCCGAACCCCTTGCCTGTTACGCAGCCAGTCTCATCACCCATCGTTGACACTACGTCCCACTCTTCTTCCTCTCCAGTCTATGTCCCATCCTCTCCCTCGCCTTCTTTCTCCTCCATTCCTCCAGAGTTGGCTGTCGATCGAGCCATTGTCTCTTCTCGTCGGAAACTCTCTGTGTCTGCGGTCTCATCTTCTGTATCCCCTTCTGTGAGTTCAGCGGGAGCATCATCCTCCTGACCCGCAACCCTTTGTCTCTCATACTCTCACGAGGTAGGTGGTCTCCTTCGTCCACAACCATCCAATGCCCAACATCCTACCCTGAGTCCACGTCAGCCTAGGCGGTCAGGTCTTGCCCATCCTGTTGTCAGTGGGGACCCTGGCACAAAGGTACTTGGATTGTCCGTCCGGGCTGAACCCGAGTGTGCGATCTCACCAGAAACTGTGGCAGGATATGTACAGCTGCAGCGTGAGCACATTTGTACTCTGGGTAGTGGGTGATATGTCACCCATTACGCTTGCCTGTGTGAAACGTGCCTTAGTCGATGGGTTGTCAGATCCCATCTCTCTACACGAGGTGTGGTTACGGCCTGACTTGAAGCAATGAGAGACAGTCATGAATAAAGAGATGGCTGCCTTGGCTGGGCATGGGGTAAATGAGGTTGTTGATTTGCCCCCAGGGCGGACGGCTATGAAGGAAAGATGGGTATATCGCGTGAAAAATAAACCCGATTGCTCAACTGATCGCTACAAAGCTCGTCTCATGGCAAAGGGTTACTCCCAAGTACAAAAAAACTGTTTTGACGCCACATTTGCACCCGTTCGAAGGATGGACACATCACGTGTCCTCCTTGGGTTGGCAGCGCAGCACAACTAGGAGGTCCATCAGATGGGCGTAAATAATGCATTCCTCCATGGACGGTTGGATAAAGAAACTTACATGGTTCAACCGCCGGGTTTTGAGGATGAGACGAGTCGTGTGTGGCATCTCCGAAAAGCCTTGTACGGACTCAAGCAGTCACCCAGGTGTTGGAACAATGAGATCAGATCGACACTTGAGGGTGGAGGGTACAGAAGGAGCGACTCTGATCCATCACTCTTTCTCAGCGCATCCTCTTCCACTTTTATAGTAATATTGGTGTAGATTGACGATCTTCTGATTGCGTCACCAGATATGGCAACAATCTAGTAGGTCAAGGATCTGGTGCGCGCTACATATAAGATGAAAGTTCTTGGTGAGGTCACGGTCTTCTTGGGAATAGAGATTATTTGAGATTGCGAACACGAGATATTCCACATCCACCAGGGTAGGTACATTGAGGCTCTGGAGGAGCGCTTCGCTGATCTCTTGACTGATGTCCCTTCGGCATCTACGCTGATGACCCTCGATGAGCAGAAGCTACTTAAGCCTGTGGACCCTGTTGATCTGGGCAAGCCTGTGGATGTGACCTTGTACTTGCACCTCATTGGCTCCCTCATGTACTTTGTTACAACTACGCCGCTCGACATCGCCTTTGTAGTAAACATGCTTGTACAATTCTCTCACAATCCATGCACCCGTCACTTGGACGCGGATCCTGTCACTTTTCCCACAGCACAACAGAGGTTGAGTATGTTACCGTTGGAGCAGGAGCTTACCACAGTGTTTGGTTGTATTGTTTATTGCGTGAATTGTGTCAATGAAGTGAATGCATTGTTTTGCATTCTTGCGAACATAGTGCAACTGACATTGCTACTAATTATGGTTTTTTCCATGATCACACAAAACATATGACTATGGAGTATCACTTTGTACGTGGATTGTGGGAGCAGCGACAGGTTGACGTGGTGTGGATCGGGATGAAGCGCCAACTTTCCGAATTCTTGACAAAGGCGCTGGGTCGTGCTCAGTTTGAATGTGCATTGTCTGCTGTCGGACTCGCCTCCATGTTGTCTTCATGATGTGCCATGCGGTGCCGGGATGTGGTTTGACTTGTGCATGTGTCCTATGTCACCGTTGAACATTCACATGGTGTCCTCACATTGTTGTGTCGCATCAGTTGTATTTTATGACTGCTTGTTCATGAACATGATTGCCATGGGCCATGGGAGAGTGATGTTGTATGGTCATGTACTGATGGTAACCCCTGGCCTTTGTTCATGCACACGCAGGCCCGTGAGTGAGTCGAGACGGTGTGTGAGCAGCCAGTTGCAAGACTACAGTGAGTAGAAATGATGTTTTCAGGACAGCCTGCTTGCTGGCTTGGGTTGTGAGACCACAATATTGTCGTGCGAGGGTGCAAGTGGTAGGTAGAGGGTTGGCTGATGCACCCGGGTTCAACCAGGTATTGGTGGGTACTCTTGAAAAAAAAAGGACATAGGAAAAATGACAGAGGCTTGTGGTCGAGCCCTATAGAGGAGGAAGCTCGTCACGAGCATCCCATCGCTCGCTTGCTTGGTGTGTTTCTGCACGCTAAACATGTCGTCTCTTGACAAACTAGCACAGTGCCTAGTGACTCTTCAAGAAACTTAGACTTTGCCCCTCCCAACTTCCCTCATCCATGCTAGGAAGGAGTGTTTGTGAGAGGCGGGATCATCTATCATCTACATAATTGAATGGTTAGATTAAGTTAGTCACAATAATGTGAGCTCGGATTCTTCAAGGGACATCCATGTTTTAATCATGTACCCAGACATGAAACATGAACTATAAAAGGAAGATGTAACCCGACCGGCTACGCACGTCACGGTCCTGAGCCCAATTGCTGTCTGTGTATCCATCAACAACGACAGAGGGCTACGCGCGAAACAACAAGCCGAGACAGGGTGTGGAGACGATGTAGCGGACGACGCATAACGCTGCCTTGAGATGGAGGCAACGCGGACACTGGGAGAACTGGGACAAGAAATTGATGGCAAATGTAGCATCAGCACGTGTCGTAGTGCCAAGAAACATGAGAGACCTGATGGCCGAGAGGTAGGTCGTGATATCCACCAACTCCTCCAATCGCACAGGGTCAGTGGTCTTCAGAAGGCGTTCTCCAGAAGGCGTCATAGGCGTGGACACATGGGGAACATCAACTAGGAGGTCGGCGAACCGCTCTACTAGATTGTGGACGTATCCGGCCTGGTGCACGGTGAGCATGCGACGCTGATGGCCAGGCTCAATCTCCATGCCCAAGAAGACGTGGGCAGGTCCGAGATCCTTCATCTTGTACGCAGGCTAGAGGAGGTCCTTCACAGCCCGGACAGCCTGTGGATCTGGCGAGGCGATGAGAAGATCATCCACATAGACCAAGAAGGCAACAAAGAGTGCCATAGGAGCACTGACGAAGAGAGCATGATCAACCGGACTGCGATGGTAGCCACCGTGCTCAAGGGTGGCAGAAATCTCGAGGTTCCAGCAACACTGAGACTGCTTGAGCCCGTACAACACCTTGCAGAGGCACCATACGCGGCCGGAACCATTGTCAAAGCTAGGCGGCTGAGCGAGGTAAATCTCATCATCGAGACGACCGTGCAAGAAGACATTATTGACGTCCATTTGGTGCAATTCCCAGTCATGCTGGGCCACCTAGCCCAAGAGTGCTTTGGCAGTGGTGTACTTCTCCGTAGGGGAAAAAGTGGCATCAAAATCCACACCCGGCACTTGGGAGAATCCTTTGACCGTCAAGCGAGCCTTGTAGTGTTCAATGACGCCACCCGGCTTGCGTTTGCGCCTGTACACCCAACATGTAGCGATAGCCTTGCGAATACGTGGAAGACCCACGAGCTCATAGACACCATGCTCTGTGATGGCATCAAGCTCCTTGCGCATAGCCTACTCCCAGAGTGCAGCATCAGGAGCAGAGTGCGCCTGGCGGACTGTATCCGCATCAGATGGGAGTGCCGTGGAACCGTAAGAGGTCAGGGCAGTGGCGTCAGAGGCGGGGTGTGAGGCACAACCAAACTCAGCAGCCGCAACAGAACGAGAGAACTCAGCTATGATCATAGAGTAGCCAACTGTAGAGTTCGGCTGGACAACATTGGCTGATAGTCTGAGTGCATCGAGACCAGTGTCAGGAGGATTGGGCCCACGAGCTAGAAGAGAAGGGCTGACAGGGAGCAATGGACTAGAATGAGCGACAGAGGGAGCAGCATGAGAGCATGATGGTAGAGGACGAAGTCGTCCACCTGGAGCCTGACTGAAGGGAGGAGGTCAGAAGAGTGCAAGGGTGCGGTTGGGTCGTGGCCAAGGGAATCCATATAGGAGCACTTGTTGGTAGAGAAGTAAGAGGTGGTGGGGCTGTCAAGGACCCCTGTGACAGTGCCGGAGAAGATGACGACGACGGTGTAAACACGACAGCAGGTGACGCGACAAGAGGTGACGTTGTAAGCGAGGAGAGAGATGCCAACGAGGGCGCATGTGTTGACAACGAATCAGGCAAGGACACAGAAGAAGGTGCAATGGGGAGAGAGGAAGCAGTTGCCAGGATCAGTGAGGATGTGGACAGTGGTGCACTTGCTGGTGCGGAAGGCAGAGGTGATGGAACATATGTGGGAGACACAAACGAGGAGGAGACACCGTCCTCAGGCCATCCAGTCCACGAGCATCCCTGTACTCAAGAGGTGGGTGCAAGGGAAGAGACACGGTCGAAAATGTCACGACTGAACTTGCTTTTCAAAAACAGCGTGTCACGAGACTCAATGACGCGAGCACAATCAACATCTCAGAAGTTCCAAGCTTTGGACTGCGGAGAGGTACCAAGGAACAAACAAATACGACCGTGGCTGGAGAGCATCCCATCACGTTGGTCCTCAAGGAGCCAGACACAGGCAACACTCCCTCAGACTCGAGCAAGACGTTGGTCAGCACGACGACCATACTAGCGCTCGTATGGTGTGACATAGTGTGGAAGCGGGCCATGAGGAACCCGGTTCCAAACCCATGTCATGTACTTCATAGTCTCATAAGCAAAGGCTTCAAAGAGACCAGACTCAAGTAGCATGGTGCGGACATCGTCAGCCTGGGTGCGGTTCTAACGTTATGAGACACTATTTTGTTGTGGAGTATATGGAGCAGACAACTCAAAACGGACACCAAGGGATGTGAGAAAGCAAAGAGTTGAACCAACAAACTCACCACCACGATCAGAGTGAAATACTTGCATTTTGAATTGACATGCACGCTCTTCTTGGACGCACCACAATTCAATGGTAGGCCCAATGTCACTCTTCAAGCGGAGTGAGTAATTCCAACAAAAACAAGAGTAGTCATCAGTGAGACAGAGGACGTAACGACCACCATCGAGAAATGCGAACAGAAAGGGTCCAATCACGTCAGCATGGACAAAGGCAAGCATCTCATGGGTGCGCGACTAAGACATGGGAAATGGGATACGGTGCATTTTGCCTTGCACGCAGTCCAAGAAATCAACTTGCAGGGTACAGAGAAGGTGGCAGCATCCAAGCCATAAGTAGGATGATGACGAAGCAAGCTACGTATGGCGACGGTGTGCACATGGAAGAGGCATCAATGCAGCAGGTGAGTATGCTCAGGGAAGAGTGAGGGAGCAATATGGACATTAGCAGATGCGGCCGTGGTTGGAGTGGGTGCAAACAACGGAACACGATACAACTTGTCACATCGGGGACCACAAAGAACAACGCATCCAGAGGACTGGAGAGAGACAGTGCCAACGCCACGAGATGCAACGAAATCTTTATCCTGATCATCAAGGGTGGTTAAGGACAGTGGACTGACCTCGAGGGCAGGCACGAATAGCACATCAGGCTGAAACAGATTACCGTCAGGGACAACAAAATGCATGACACCAACACCCTAGACTGGCAGCATCTGTCCTAATCCAGTACGAACGAACCGAACGTCACCGACAGGCCCCAATGACACAAATGCGAGACACGACAACGCCATATGATGAGTGGCTCCAGAGTCAATAATCCAGAATCCACACGGCACACGTGCATGTGACATGACGTGACATGCGACAACTCTGCTTGTGATCCCAGCAGAGAATGGCGTGTGCTCAAAGGAAGTTGCTAAGCGACGGGACATGCTGCCAGTCCTCAACCCATGCAGCATAAGCGACCAGACTACCCAACGACGCTCCCCGAAGGACTCCATCCGACTCAAAGTGGTGACTTAAAGACCTAGCAGCCAGACTGACACCGCAGAAGGTAGCTGGAGGTCGAGGCTGAGGAGACCAATGCGAAGAAGGTGACATTGTGTGTGGATCCATCGGTAGAAATGCCAAGTGCCACGAAGGGAATGGGATGCCCGAAGGTGGAAGGGGAGAGCCCCTGTGTGGAACCGAGGAAGACCTCATGTCCGGAGTGCCATACCCAGAGGTGGACGCTGAAGGAGAGGAAGTGAATTCTTGGGGAGCAAGCACATGAAGCCATGGAGGAGCTGTGTAGAACGGCGAGGGTGGCCCACAGAACGACGGGACTTAGTAGGTGATGTCCATGCCACCCCGGGTGAAGGCATCGCTGGCGATGCCATGCTGACAAGAACAGACAGTTCCGAGGAGAGAAATAATGGAGTGATGGGAGAACCTGAGAATGGTCTCCCACGATGCCGGGACAAGTCCCCTAGCAGCGGGGTCTCGACCGAGAGGGATAAATTGTGAAAGAACAAAATAAGAGGATAGGGAGGATAGAAGAGAACAATAAGATAAGGAAGAGCTAGTCAAGGGCACGAGAAAAATCCCCAGGTATCGAGGTCACAGCTCGAGAATCGGAAGGTCTCTCGAGGGCTTGAAACGAGGACCCGGAAAACCTTGGGTTGGCCTATGATGAGGTGGGAGATCCTTACGTGTCTGGGTTCAATCCCCATGGTTGTTGGTCTCCCAAGACTTTTGGGACAAACCCCCAAATGTCCGGGTCCCGACCTAGAAGGGTAGAAGCAAAGTGGAAAGGAAGTGCAAAAAAAAAAAGGTAAAATAAAATAACGTTAAAAAGTACAACAAGGCAACCAAGTCAGGAGAAGGTTGAAAAGAAATAGAGGTGGCCCCCGAGAGTGGGCTGCTGAGAAAGTGGGTCGGGTACAACTCGAGGCCTTCTTTTTTTTCTTGCGAGCAGGGAGCTCGCTGTCGTCGAGAGTTCTCTCGGTCAACAAGCTCATCGTTTGACGGGCTCGTTGACCGAAGAGCCCGCCAGTCATTGCACACAGTGTAGTTGTGGGAGAGGAAGCTACACTACGGAAACTCTGTGAGGAAGGTGCGTTGTTGCTTCTTGACGGCTGCGGATGCAGCTCTACTGTGGTAGCTACTGCTGTGATAGCAACGAATGCTGTGGTTCGCCGATGATGCCACAACGCCGGTGTTGTAATGCTATCAATCTGCACAGAATGCCAAGGTGCCATTGTAGTGACACTGCTACAGCTGTTGTTGCTGCATTTGCTGCTGCTCTAGCTGCTACTGCCGCTGCTTCTAAGAGTGTTGCTGCTCTTGTTGCATAGGTTGCACAACAAGTGTCGCGAGAGACGTTGCTCCCGGTGGCGTTCGCCAGGCTGCAGCAACTGCTGCTGCGGCGGCTGCTGCCACCACCATTGGCCAAAAAGACCCTCAAAAGTAGCTTGGACTGCTTCTATTGCTGCCGTTGTAGAATGCAAGAGCAGCAGATACGCCAGAGTGCAAAGCAGAATGCTTCAAGAGAGCAGTTGGTGTCGTTGCTGTGTTATAACAAGGAGAGAATCAGAGTTTGTCGCTTAGAGGGCAGCACGATAAAGAACACCACAATGTACAGATGTGGCTGCCATGTCGAGTAGACGGGCAAAGAGGCTAAAGGCACGCAATACAACGGTCAGGACCTATAGTAGTAGGTCATTCCCGCAGCTGAGAGTGCGTGTTGGTTGTCGTCGCCGAGATGGCAGCCGTGACAAGGGAACATCGTTGGAAGATTTCGGCAGCGTTCTGTCTCTGGCACTGTCGGAGGTCTACGTGGTATGAGCCATGAGGTCAGGGCCGCCACGCTGCTAGGATCTGTACGCCCCCACCCAGCCCAAACCAGCCCAGAAAGAAGATGCTGCTGCGTGTTGTATGGTGGAATGCGGGGGTGCAGTCTCTCAACTGCTTTGATACCATGAGGGAATAGAGAAACCCCCATTAGCGACATACTATGTGAGAGTGTACGTTATGAGGGACACAACGCAACAGACGGCGCTAAGAATGGTGGAGAGACGACGAAGATCTGGTTGAAAGAATGAATTAGAGCAATGAGTGAGAGAGTAGGACATCCTTCCCACTCTTGGTACAGTCAGCGTACGTGCAAGCTGCGTGACAGCTAGTCTATGGGAAAGTCCAAGAAAACAACGACTAGTGGTCAAACACCAACTAGACGGAACCTGGCAACAATAAGACTCACTCGGTTGGCCGTATGAAGAACCGAAAGAAGCAGGGGAAGCAAAAAAACACTCTCTACAGAACTAAATTGACAAAGTTGATGTTGCCGAGGAATGGACCACCAAGAACTGGCCACCGAGAAAACTCCTTTGTGCACATAGGAGTGTGCAAGGTGAAGCTGAGATTGTCAACATGGTCGACCATTGTAGCCTGCCTGCATGTGAGCGGCGCAAAGTCCGGAGGTGACCAAGACACTGACATGGGCATAAATAATCCGCTGCCCGTCGTTTCGGTCGATTTAGACGCGCTGCCCTTAGTCGATTTCGACCCGCACGCGGTGCCCAAAGTCGAAATCGACAAGCATGCGGTGCCCATAGTCGAAAACGACAAAACAGCGGTGCCCATGTTTTTCGTCGTGCGAGCGAAAGACGAAAAAAATAACAACTGTACCCACGCCCTCGAAGTCGAACTTCGCCGACTTCGAGGGCGAAGTGGGCGAAAAATGACACTGGCATCGCCGATGTCAGGAGTCACCCTGCCGCGACTTTTGGAGGTCGCAAGTGCGAACTCCAAAAGTCGCGACAGGGTGACTGTCACGACTTTTGAGGTGCGCACCCCAAAAGGGTGCGCCGAAACTCGCAAACCCCCCCCAAAATACACGACAAACTCCCTAGTTACACTAGGGGGTTTGGGTTTTATTTTTTTACTTGCCCGGGCATCTGCCGGGCCCCGCGGTAGCGGGGCCCGGCAGATTCCCTTTCTTCTCTCACACGTGCGCCGCAACTCGCAAACCCCCCCCCCCCCCCCCCCNCTTTGCCCGGGCATCTGCCGGGCCCCGCGGTAGCGGGGCCCGGCAGATGCCCAGCGTGCGCCGCATCCTGCAAACCCCCCCAAACCTACGACAAAACCCCCTAGTTTGTCGTAGGTTTGGGGGGTTGGGCAGGGTCATCGCGAGCTCGTAGGGAGGTTTCGGCGCGAAACTCCTCCTGCGAGCTCGCGACGACCGGCGAAGCTCGATGTCAAAAAACATGTCAAAAGTGAGATATATATGAAACATATATCAGCCGTGCCCGTTTTCGCTCGCGCGTTGAAAAACATGGGCACCGCTGTCATCATTTTTCCGACTATGGGCAGCGCGTCTTTTCCGTTTTCGACTCTGGACACCGCGTGCGGGTCGTTTTCGACATTGGGCACCGCAGATCTATCGACCGCGACGACGGGCATATAACAACTCCGTCCCACTGACATAACAACACGGTCAACGTACATGTAAGATGAATTGAGAAGAAAAAACAGATATGGAAATGAAAATGAATTTTTAATTGAGTTTTGTACGAGTTTTTAAGTTGGGTAGATGATGGAAGAAATGAAAACCATTTGATTTGTACATTTATTGAACCACAATGATACAAAAGTAGCTCATATGTTCTAAATAAACAATAATTGAAATAGAATGATATATCTATTTTGTTCATCGAGTATATGCAGTTGTACTTGTCATCACGTGTTTTATTAATTTATTGTCAAGGGTTGAAACGTTTCTTGTATTGCTTTGATGCGGACTAGTCCTCTCCTCTTGTGTCGCGTTGGATTGTTCATGGGGTAGAGGTGGACCTCACTCTGGATCGACGGTCTCGCTTGATCCACATCAAGGTGGATCACGGATTACTCTCCACATTGCTTGAAGTCGGCCACTGCCGGGGCCATTAGCGAGGGCCTCAGATGTTGTGCGACAACCTACGAAAAAAATGCTATCACTTTGCAATCTTCACACATCTGCCAAGTGGGATGCACCATTGCATGCTACATTCTGTTTCGATCAATTATTGTTTCGTCACTGAACATATAGCATATATGTTTCGCATCCTATTCACTAGAGGGATGAGCCTCGCATTTTGGTTGAGCTCCAAAAGGTGGACAAGGTGGTACGGAAAACTCCGGAGAGAACTGTTTCTGATAAGTGGACGTCGAACTGAAAACAATTGGGTAGACTTCGTAACCCAAAAAACACGCTACCATGGAACCCCGTTCAACATAGCTCCAAGGGACCCCTTTGTCGAACAGGTTACATCTATGAACACAGGTATGCATCTGTGCGGAAGGACGACCGCTCGTCGACAGTGAACGGTTGGGTCGTGGACACAACAGCTTCCAACGCCGAGATTCCGGACAACGTCCCTCCAAAGCTCCGGAATGTCACCTTGAGATTGAACGAGGCGAGCTCTTTGGCCAGCCGTGCCTCCTCCGCCTCCTTCTCCTCCGGGGTGAGCTCTTCCTCGCCGTCGTCACGTGGACGCAGAACTGTTTCTGGGATCACCGGGATCTGGGCTCGAAGCCTCTGGGGTGGATCATCGGGCTGGAAAAGCCGGAGGCAACAATGAGGATGGAGCCAAACAGGAGTATCGGGAAGCGAGAGGTTAGCGATGGAAGCAGCTCGATCGGGCATCAGATTGAGCAAACATCAGAGGGAATGTCTGAACGGCCGGTCCCCCCCCCTCTCTCTCACACTCTCTCTCTCTCTCTCTCTCTCTCTCTCTCTTTGCAAACTGACGTTGATTTTGACGACCGAGGGGCATACAGCCTCACAGGAGCCGAAGCATCAAGGAGACCCCTGATTAGAGATGCAAGCCTCACAAGCAACCACAGTAATTCACAAGACAGGGTCATTGCAGCTTACCTTGATGCAGTTGACACGCCACCGCAGCTTACCTTGATGCAGTTGAC
>SZWC01026305.1:2564-32804 GCA_023375785.1 Penium margaritaceum
CACACACACACACACACACACACACACACACACACAGTGGTAAAAACTTTTGGACTTCAACCTTTCCCTCCACGTCTGGAAGGACGCGCACACTTTACAGCCAGCAGATTCACATTGAGTAGCGAACTCGAACAGGATACTCACTCCTCTTTTTCTGTTTGCTGGGCCTCATGCATCTCCTTGACCGCTTATCCCTCCTCCTCCATCCACATGTACATCTCCTGCAGATCTACCTTTGCTTCTGATTCCAATGACATAATATTGTCTGATGTGTCTTTGACGACGTGCAATGGAACTTCAGTTACAAGGCTATTTAGTGTTGGATTTTTGCACGACCACAGCAAAGGCTTGGTTTGCCTTGGTTTCATGCCAGGACCTTTGGTGTGCCAAGAAATGCTTGTACAACTGCTAAGAAATGAATGCGGAAGTTCTCATTATATTACGAGAATACAAAGCACAACAATACTATGAAAAAGCTCAGTAACAACCTATGAACAGCTCAGCAACTTAACACTGACAGAGCCTGGCTTCAATTAGGCGCAACGTCTTGCTAGGAGTCCAGCCTTGTAGCAAGAGTGTTGGCGTGTCGACCGTCTTCCAGATTGACAGGCCTTCAGGATGTCAGGCAACCTCCTCTCCACGCTGGCACACTTCCGCCAGAGTCAGTGGGTCGTCAGAGGGAACTTACAAGAAACTCCAGCAGCACTGGGGTCTGAGTCTAGTATCGAGACCAAGTGGCTCACAGACGTGAAACATAGTTGATGCTGATACAATGGAGTTGGAGAGACTAGAATTGGTTACTGGAGCCACAACTGGTGCTCCCTTTAATTCTGCTGCTCTGGCTGGTGGCGGTCATGGCGGTCTAGGCTGCTTCACTAAAGGTGGCAATCCTGGCGGTCCCAACCGTTGATGCAGTATTGTGTCATCCAACATTAGAAGTGATGATGCTGATGCGATATATCCTCCACGAGGTCGCTAGTGAGCTAGGCGAATATTTTGATGTCTGTACAATGGCTCACACAAACCTCGTAGGCTTTGTATTCTCCAAGATTACCTCGTACAAGGCAGTTGCCAAAAAATTTAACCATGGAAATCACCCCAGTGAGTTGGCCGAGGTAGTCCCACCTTTCGTGGACACACCAAACTATTTGTACATGTCCAGGGCTTGAAGATGCCCTTGAGGACTAAAAAACTAGGAATATTCTAGCCTATACATCGGAAAATTCCCCATAGGAAAATTCCCGGTGAATCATGGTAAATTGCGTAACTTAACGTCGACTCCTCCAAAAGTGAAACCGACTACGCCGTGCTGAAGCCAAAATCTGGTGCATTTACCACCTCACTCTAACACTCCCCCTGGATCAGTGCGTTTGTGAAGGTAAAAGCACTCAGTCACACTTAAATTTGCTTAGTGGCAAAGAAATCCATATTTTCTTGAGTCATCATTGAACTTTTGTGGCAACAACAATTTTTTCTCTTGCTTTGGGAGTCGAGAGATGCACCCCCCCTTGATTTCCTGTCCTTGGGTGTGAAGGAGAAATTTATCTGGATCCAGAACTTGCTCCTGGGTTCTCCCTCTAGGATTTTCTTTCTATCCGTTTGAGGAAGCTTGGTTTAGATCCCAATATTTTCCATGGCCGCCTTGTTGTTTTCGGTAACGCACTGCTGCACCTCAAGGGTCATGCCCCGGAGTGTAGACGGAGTGTGAAGTGACAACGCTGGAGCACGGATAGAAGGAGGACTGCACTAGAGATGGAAACGGAGGCGCCGATGGTTGCGGATGATGCAACTGCGGAGCTGGCGAAGGCGGGACCAGTGTGGCTGTGGGAGGAGTGGAGCTACTAAACGAGGTGGAGGCGTTAGGACCGGCGATAGCTACGGTGGCAGAGGCGAGACGGCGCTCACGCTGGCAACACATGGTGGCGATGACACGCGCTTCGTTCATCGGTAACGGACACGTGTACCACCCGTGTCCTGGCTGGCCATAGTTGTGGCAAACCGAGCCACCACCACTTGACCCGGTCGGCTGCTGCCGCTACTGCTACTGCGTGCCCTTGCCCTTCTTGCCCTTGCGCTTCTTCTTCGTCGACAACGAGGAGCTGGTGGATGCACCTGCTGCGGGGGAAGCGACGCCCACAGAGGCGACGGTAGGGGAGGGGAAGGCCTCTGTACGCTCGATGCAGGACTCCAGACAAGCTTCCTCAATCCTGAAAAGGAGCTCGTATGTCGAGGGCATGAGGGTGATCTGGGCCACCATGGTGGAAAGGACATCTTGGGTGTAGTGGACAAAGACGTATGTATGTCGACGTACGCGTCGGTGGCACCGCGCTTGATGGTGAGGAGCGCAGCCAGAGGGGGTGGAGCAGAGGTGAATAGGTGACAGAGGATGTCCTCAGCCCACTACCAGTAGGAGGTGACCGTCTCGGTCTCCCCCATGTGCAGGGAGTTGAATTCCTGCAACAGACAACTGGTCTCAACCTTTCTGGATAGGCGATGGCGACGAGTGAGGACGTGCTATGCGGCTGCAGGGTCTGGGCTCGGGCCAGCGGTGAAGTCGCTGAGGAAGGACTCTAAGGCAAGGGGTGAAGCTGGAGGAGCGAGTGGGACGAGGGCGCATACGGTGCGACCAGCGTCATACAGCTGGTCGGCCTGGGTGGAGTCATACGGAAGAGTTTAGCATGTCCACAAGTCCTCACCTTGTGCCCAGATACAGAAGATGAGTTCCCAGCTCTGGAACTGCTCGCCGGCCTGAAGCGGCCGAGGTGGGGTCTCAAAGTCCTTTGGGTTGTGGCCAGCACCCAGAGTGGGACCAAGGACGGAAGTCACCACTTACTACTGGCGCTGAGTCTGATGTTGCGCTAAGTAATGTGTGGCAGCCGACACAGCGGGACTGGCGTGTCAAGGAGGAAGGAAAGGCCGTAGGGCACTGGTGTGATTCTGTGATGCCAATAGCTATAGTGCTGCAAGTTACTTCGTGACAGCGACAATCTGTTGCTAAATGGTGGCCAGGGAGTTGGGGGCGCCGGCAACGAAGCCTGTGGACTGCTGCTGCTGTTGCTCCTGCTGCTGCTACTACTACTACTATTGCTGCTACTGCTGCTGCTGTTGCGGCTACTACTGCTGTTGCGATAGCTGCTACCGCTACTACGACTACTACTGCTACTGAAGTTGCTACTATTGCTGCTGCAGATGCTACTATTTTTGCAAGAAGGGAGGACTAGGAGTCCCCCCAATAGAGGAGGACCCCTCCTCATTGGGGCTGTTAGCCATTGTGGGTTTTTGTTGCCCCTTGTTTGTTTTTTTGTGTGTTGCTGATGTCAGCAGTGACATCATTCTAGGATGTCTGACGTCAGTAGTTGTTGTTGCGTTATCTGCAGGGTTGCTGCTGTAGATTTTCTTCCCCGTTTTTTTTGTTGATGACATCAGCAACGGCTGTTGCTGGAGCGCTATTGTGTCAGCAACAGGGAAGTTGCTGCTGTTACTATTACTACTACTGCTGGTCTGCTGTTGTAGCAGCTGCTGCTCCTATTGCTGTTGTTGCGGCTATTGGTGCAGCAACGGTTGTCGCTACTGTTGTAGTTGTTGCTGCTACTACAACTGCTGTTGTTCTAGCTACTGTTACAGAAGCAGTTGCTACTACTACTGCTGCTGCTGCTGCTAAGCTGCTATGTGCTGCTCCGGCTGCTGTGGCTGCTACAGCGGCTATGGCGGTGGCTGCAGCTACTGCGGTGCCACTAGTGGGATGGGGGATTTTTTGTGTTCCCTTTTTGTTTTTTTCTTCTTATCCATTTTTCACAGCGATCTCGCTGCTCGATGTGAGTAGCGAGCTGCGAGTAGCGAGCTTGCTGCTCGCTGCTTGAAGTTCACTGCTCGCTACGAGCAGCGAGCTCGCTTCTTGCAGCTTGCTGCTCGTAGCGAGCAACGGGCTGCGAATAGCTACAACCGTTGGTGCTGCTGGCTACTATTGTAGTGGCTGCTGCTGGCAACTGCCTGTTGCTGTTGGCTGCTGCCTGCTGCTGCTCCCTGCTACTACTTCTACAGCCGGCTGCTGCTATTGCTTACTACTGCTATAGCCTGCTGTTGCTGTTGCTTGCTACTGCTGCTGCTGCTACTACTACGATTTGCTACTGTTGGCTGCTGCTGTTGCTTGCTGCTGCGGACTACTGCTACGAGCTGCTACTAGCTGTTGCTGTTGCCGGCTGCTGCTGCACACAGCTATTACAGGCTACTGTTGCCACCGCTCACTACTACTGCAAGTTGCTACTGCTGCTGCAGGCTACTACTGCTGCTTCCAGTCACTACACCTGGGTAACGTCGCCGTGTGCGTTGTCGCTAGCAAGTGTGTGACGCGACCTGCCGCTCACCTCATCGCGTCACGCGTGGGGTTCAGTGCTGCAGAAGAAATCCGGCAGCATTTCCCCTGGCCTAGTGGCCTTGGAAAAAAAATTATGCCGCCACTAGACGGTTCAATGTTGCCGGAATAAATCCGGCAGCATTTTCCCTGCACTGGCGCATATAGGGGGCTGCCGGCGTAGTGAGGCACCTATTTGTCAGTTGTCTGCTGCTATTGCTACGCTCTGGCTCTGATACCAAGCTAGAAACTGTTAAAGCGCAGTTTAGGGCAGTGGCATTGTTGATGCAGCGTGCAGGCTTCCACGCTCATTTCTTAGTCTGCTGCCTCCTCAGCCTGCCGCTCTAGAGTCTAAGTCTGAGCGCTCTGAGTTTGTTACTCAGAATTGCACGCGCTAGTGTGAGCATCAGAAAGTAGCTAAAAGCTGAAAATGACTGATTAAGAATGAAGAATAAACAACAATGGAATACCCCTCCAAGTTCTAGCTCCCCCCCAGCTTTGTAGAGCTTGTTACTGTGCTAACCAGCCAATCAAAAAATAGACCTATTTTCTGGGAGGCAGTGCTTTCTCGGTGAGCCCTGCCAGATGGCCGACAGCCCAAAACCTGGACGTCGTCCGTCTTGCCTGAAAACATGACCATACCATAATACCAACACTGCGAATGCAGTCGTGTAATTAGAAACAGCTCAAAAAATAGTAGCGAGGCGTTATGGCTGCCCGAACCCATGTCGTGCCTACGATAGTCCATGGTGCCAAACAGTGCCATGCTAACATGAGACATGGACCCTAAGCAGAGCATGATGTTGCAAACGTAGTGGTACTGTCAGATCTAGAGCTGGACGCCTGTAGACAACATGTGCGTGTTGTGATTTGTGACGTTCCTGTTGACCTGTACAGATTATTGTGACCACTTGGCCGTGTCCATGCTCGTGCAGATCCTTGATGCGGACCCAGGCGGCACCGGGACGTCATCTGGTGGTAGAATACCTGCTCGGAGCTGATCGACGGTCGCCTCAAAGTCCTGGATGCTGTCTGGGACCTTCTGCAGTTTTTCTGCAACTTGTAAGATTTTGTCGGTGGATTGGCCATGGGCCTGATTTGCATATTCTGGCATTGTGTGTCCACCGTTTGTTGCCGGATGCATGCATGTGACCAGTCGTAGCGTCCAGCTTGAGATTCTGTATGTGTAGGTAAAGACTGTGTAGCATTGTGACTTGTCTACGCTTAATTACGGCCAAAATAGTAGTTTTGGGCCGGTTTTTGAACAGATCTTGCACTGTTGCGTGCGACACCCGCCGTGCACCGCGGCATGTATTTATGCCATGGACCTATCATTTGTCATTTCATTATGCTATTGAAGCATTCTAACACTTTGCCTTGTGTCGCCTAGCCAGACCCTTGCCGTTGTGTGCACGACTTGTGACTGTCGTCACCGTCTGACCAGGCACTGACGCCCAGTAAGCGGCAATATCGCTAGGAAGCTTCTACACATTTTCCCACAGTATCAAAGCAACGCGACCCCTCTCACTGAGCTGCACCGCAGAGATGCAGTATCAATAGTAGCTGTGAGAGTTACCGCCGCCGTCGTATCCTAGGACTTGTTGCATCCGTTTTCAACAACGACATCATCACACAGTCCCCACCACCTCATCGGGTGAGCAACGGCATTAACTAGCCCCAGCAGCCAAGCTTAGCAGCAGCAACAGCAACACTGGGTGGCAGCAACTGTCGTATCTGGCTGCCAGCTTGTACAAAAGAAAGGGAGTAGCAGCTCGCAATAGCAGCTTGCGGCGGTGACTGCGAGCACTGGTGGCACGCGACGGCAGCAACCCGCAACACCAGTGGCATCAGCAGCCACTAGCAGCAACAGCAGCACGGCAACAGCAACGGAGCAGCAGCAGCGCAGTAGCAACATTACAGCTGCTGCGACGAGAGTAGCAATAGTTGTGCAGAAACTACGCAACACTGCGTAAAAAAAGCGTAGCACTGCACAAGAGTACGCGGCACTACATAGGCTTGCGTGGTACTGCGCAGGCCTACGCAGCCCTTGTGTAGCCACGAGCAGGGGGCAACGAGGTCACCCCCACTGGTCACGCGAAGTTCGCATGACCTAAAAACAACCGTTGGTGTAAGATACGCCCGCGGTAAAAAACCCTAGCATTTTATTCGCTAGCATAAAAAATGCTGATGTCATCATCGGTTGTACTGACATCATCAATTTTGTGGTCAAAACGTCACTTTTTCTGAACGTTTCAACTTTTCGAGAAATGTTGTCGTTTTCTTGTTCGGAGCATTTTTTACGTTTGGCTCCCTACTGAGCGCTGACATGGCTCTGACTGGTGACAAGGACAAAGAACCACATGATCCCTCCTCCTTCTCAGGGGTCCTGAGCCCACGCTTGTAGGCTATTGAGGACCTGTTGAGTCAGCAGGATGAGATACGTCGTCTATAGCAGCAGCAGATCGACGCCATCCGCACGCTCATTGATATTCTTCAGAGTCAGTCCACGGCCCCACATCAGACCTCCGGTGGGTTCGACGGTGTCACACCTTCTGCACAACAGTCAGCATGTACATCGAAGATCAGCAGGGGTCCAATGTCTCTCCGCGAGGTCGCTTTTGTGTCTCCATCGACATCTCCCCGCTGTCGAAGGCCAAGCGTTTTTGGGACCCCGCCCGTCGTCGCATTGTTGAATCCCACGATGCGCTCTTCTTTGAGTCTCTCACCTACTGCGACCTGACCTCGATTGTGTCAATGTCTGTCACACACGTTCCTACGTGTGAGGTTTTTTGACGGATCGACAGTCTGAGCCTACGAGCACATCTCGTCCGGCTGATGTGTCCGTTTGAGCCCCCTCCACTTCTTGGTCTCCGGCTCTTGATGACTCGGTGACCATCGCTGTCAACCCAGAGACCTCTCCCGCCCTGCCTGTCTCCTCTCTTGTGCCCTCACGCCCCATAGACACCCATGATGTTGTCCCTCTGTCCACCAGTACTCCTGTCTCTGTGGGTGGTCCTACTGCCACACCCAATCCTGTGTCTCCCATCAGTTCACCAGCCTCTCCTCCCACTGCATCACCTGTCCCTATGCCTCAGTCCTCACCGAATGTGGTCATGCCTGTTTTTGAGCCTGCGGTGAGCCTTCCAAGCCCAGGCTACTCACATGAGCCCGGTGGTCGTCTTCGACCGTTGGGCTCCGGAGCCCCGCGAGTGTCAGGTCCCGCACCTAGGCGCTCCATTGTAGCATTGGGAGTGGCGATCCGGGCACAAAGGCCCTCGGTCTGAGTGTCCGTACAGATCACACAGAGGTACATCCAACGTGTCCTATAGGGAACAATCTGGTTACTCGCGAGTTTTGTACCGCTTGTGATGTAACAGCTGACCTTGTGGTCGTTAGGCCCATTTCTGAGACGTGTGTACTCGCCACTCAGAGCTCTACCTCGTTGGCACCTGATCCGGGCACACTGAGGGATGTCCTCTCATCAAAGGATGCCACGCATTGCGTACTGCCTGCAAAGATGAGCTTCGTGCCATCCGAGAGCACAGAGTTTACGAGCTAGTCGACCTTCCACCTGGGAGGAAGGCGATTCAGGTCAAATGGGTCTTTTGCAAGAAGTTGAACCCGGATGGCCTGAGTGGTTCACCGCCATCCTGGTCTACATGGAAGACCTCCTGATTGCTTGTCCCTCCATGGAGGCCGTGAAGGAGACCAAGGCGGTCCTCGAGACTGCCTATAGGAAGAAGGACCTTGGTCCTGTAGTAGTGTTTCTTGGCATGGAGATCGTACGAGACCGCACACACCTGACGCTTCTATTGCATCAGGCCCGATACGCACGCGTTGTGGGGGAGGGCTTCAGTGACCTCCTTGGCGTAGTATCCACGGCCTCCACACCTCTCACACCTGACGGGCAGGACGTCCCAAAGGTGGACGATCTCACACAGCTGGGGGAGATAGTGGATGTGATCTTGTACCTCTGCCTCATCGGATCTCTGATATAGCTGGCCACTACCACACGTCCTGACATCCCTTTTGTCGTCAACCTCCTTGCACAGTTTCCGTAGGCTCCACATGCTAGAGTCCTCCATGCAACTGTGCAAGTGGTGCGGTACGTGGTTTCTACGCCGTACCTCGGACTCTGCTTTCGCCTGTAGTGCTCGGTGGTTCTTGACGGCTACACTGACAATGACTGTGCCTTGAGCCCAGATGGACGCAGTCGTAGCGGTTACGTGTTCCTACTCGGTGATACCACTGTGTCATGGCACAGTGGAAAGCAGGACTGCATTGCACGTAGCTCGTTGGAGGCAGAGTATGTTGCTTCGGGTGTAGGGGCTGCTGAGGTAGTGTGGTTGCATTGCCTGTTACTTGAGTTGGGTCAGTCAATGCCCGCCATTGTGCTTCATTGTGACAGCCAGAGTGCTCTTGCCATTGCGGAGAACTCTGGTGTCTTTCATACTCGCACGAAGCACATTGCGGTTGAGCATTACTTTGTGCGTGATCTGGTGGAGCGAAACGTGATCTCCGTCATATGGGTCGGTACTGACATGTAGCGTGCTGGCTTCTTGACAAAGGAACTGGGGCGCGGGAGGTTTCTGGTGGCCATTTGTTCCGTTGGGCTTCGCCCCTTGCCTGAGAGTGGTTGAGTGCGGGGTGTGTCTGTGCGTGTGTCATGACTGTTTCTTCACTTGTCCTTACAGTCGTTTCAGTGCTACAGGTTTATGGACATGCGTACCATCGGATTATCGAGGAGTGTTGTGATTTTTGACGTTTCTATCCACCTATGAGTTTACATTGACCACTCGGCCGTGTCCATGCTCGTGCACATCCCTGATGCAGACCCAGGTGGCACCGGGGCATCGTCTGGTGGTGGAATACCTACTTGGAGCTGATCGATGGTTGCCTCAGAGTCCTGGATGCTGTCCGGAACCTTCAATAGTTTTTCTGCAGCTTGTAGGATTCTATCGATGGCCTGGCCGTGGACCCGATTTGCATTTTTTTTATTGTGTGTCCACCGTTTGTTGCCGGATGCATACATGTAACCAATCGTAGTGTCCGTCTTGAGATTCTGCACGTGTAGGTTCAGACGATGTAGCGTTGTGACTTGTCTACGCTGAGTTACAGCCAAAACAGTGATTTTGGGCCGGTTTTAGGATGGATCTTGCACTACCGCGTGCGACACCCGCCGTGCGCCGCGGCAGGTACTTATGCCATGGACCTGACATTTTGTATTTCTCTCTGCATATGCTATTGAAGAATTCTGACACTTTGCCTTGTGTCGCTAGCCCGACTCTTACCATTGTGTGCACAACTTGTGACTGTCGTCACCGTCTGACCACGCACTGACGCCCAGTCAGCGGCAATATCGCTAGGAAGCTTCCACGCATTTTCTCAGTGCGGTGGCAGTGACGGCCGGCAGCTTGACCGCCGAGGAGGCCTGCCGATGGAGCTAAGCACGTCGCCACAAGGAGGAGGCTCCAGCGAACTGCATGTAGGCCTCAGCGTGCGTCGGCTCCACTGGGCGACACTCCAACAACGTCGAGTCTTGTCTTCTGTCATCTGCAAGCCGATGTAGACAAGCTGGGAGGACACAACATAGCACAATGAGAGATGCAAAAAAACCAACAGAGTTGACTTTCAAAACTCAAACCCGGATGGTTGGGACCATTTGAGATCGAGCGCATGGAACTCCCGTGGTTGCACGAATCAAACTCCTTGACATTATGCACGTTCATCCAGCATTTCATAATTTTAAAGTCAAGCACTACCAAGATCCCAGAGAGACTTCTCCTTGCAGGGATGTACCTCCTCCTCCTATCCAAGTGGACAAGGATACAGAGTACGTCATCGAGGACATCCTCGGCCATCAACGACGTGGAGAGAGAACAGAATATCTTGTCAAGTAGCACGGCTACGACGCCGCGCATAACAGTTGTGAACCATACGACAACTTTCGAGACATCAATCACTTCATCGATGGCAATTGTTGCCGTCACCGGGCCGAATGTACGTGCGCCGTGACGTTGCGACTGAAAGGGGGCGGGGGTGCTACGTACCAAATGTACACAAGTCCCTAATCCTTGCAAGAGGCCATTTCTGCCATTACACAAATAGCCCACGACACGTCGATACATCGATTTTCACTCCTATGGACGAGGGAAATTTGGCCAACTACCCTCGCCCTCCGGTGAATCTTGTTGAACCCTTGTGATAAATTCGACCACCTTCGAGAATCTACGACTGAAGTAACACGTCCTTTTGGTCACCTTCTCGATGCATCGAGACATATATCGATTTATACAGATGCATGTCACATCTTTGCCGTCGATCCTCAAAGCCCCCCGATGTCTCGGCGGAGCCTTTTGAACCCAACCACTCACACGCATCGCTCGACGATCGACCCAACGACCCACTATGCTTCATTCGTAACTCGACACTCGCATATATTTGTTCGATCATTTTGACACCTATCATCGAAGTACACTTACTGCTAATTATAAATCTATCAAGTGTCCCAAACTCTTAATTGTGTTTGGCTTTGCAACTTCTACTTGTTTAGCATCTACTCTCCGTTCGGCATAACAATGAGTTCACAACACATTTAATGAATGGCGCCACATGTGAAATTTTTTACTAGTTTAAGTTTGGATTTTATTTATATTTGTGTTATTATACCGTAACATGAGACCAATGGGACTCATTGAAAGCCTTGAAGGTAGCATATTTGGACGACTTTGTAAGTCGCCCCATTCTCGCTCCGGCATGTCTGAGACGCCCCCATTCTGAGAAAAATGGCCTGGTCGCCCCCATTCCGGAAAGTCATGGCTACGTCGCCCCCACTTTTGGTGCTTCGGGGGATTATGGCTGGGATGCTCAGTACGGATGAAATATTATCGACGTCTTGCCCATACTTTAAAAAGTGGGGACAAGATAACGATAATATTCTAGACTGTAATTTGCTAAAAATTAGTTTCAATAGAAACCTGTCGTACATCGTTCCGGACACCACGTCCGTTGTGTCCGCCGTCCAGACTTGGTCGCTAAAGTCGACGTCCAACGGGATGTTCACAAGTTATGGAGTCGACGTCCGATGTTCGTATTATGCATGTAAAGTAGCCTGCTTTCCGGGCTTCAAAAGTGGACACTATCGCGTTTATTCATCTTCCGCACAGTTTCCGAGAAGTCGGCCTTTGCTTGCCATCTCCTTTCACGTTGTGTACAGTGCAATTGTTGTTCCTCGACATGTGCATTTCCAGTTTGTCCCACGGACAAATGAAAACAACACCTTATATTCGTTAATGAATCTAGTCCACGTACATTGTTTCCACGGTGGCACGTACTTTGACCAATGTGTGCACGCCATCAGTCCTACATGCTAACCCCCCCTACCTCCAACCGTGGATGAGTGCACCCGGGTCAGGTTACGCCGCGCCCTGCAGCTGGCAGGGGTCTCCCACGTCCGTCATTCTACGTTGCATGTTGCATCATTGTTGCCTAGGCAGCTCCTTGCCACCCGTCCCGCTCTGGCGTCGTTCCCATGGCGCAGACCGGCATCCTCGCACCCGGTAAGTCAGGGTCATGGGGGCATGGTACATATTTAATCTCCGTTTTTCTATCCAACATGTCGTCATTCGGGTCGCATGGCGGCCTCAACTTCGCTCGGTTTGCGGAGCGAAGCTCGGCAAACCGTGTACGCCACAGGTAGCACAGGACATGAACTCTCACCTGGCCCACACTACCTTGATCCCCTAAATGTTGACCCAACGGTCGACTATGTCGGCCCCATGCAGGTGTGGTCATTTGCCGAGTGGGATGACGACATGAGAGAGCGCGACGAATGGGAGAAGCAAAAAGAAGCATAATTGTTGGCATCTATGACCCCCAGATCCCCCGATCCAGGACTCGTCACGTTCAAAGGTGGTAAAGCAGTTCGGGTTCGTCCCGAACGGTACTACCCTCTTAGTGGTACGTGGTACAACCGTGAGGTCTCCTGCCATGACCCGTGCCATTTCTGGTCTAGAGTGTCGCCTAGGTGAACCTGCGACGACACTTAATTCGAAGTCGCATAAGGAACAACTCCCACCCCGCAAGCCCAGAGTACCCTCCCACAAGTGTAAGTCCTTGTCGGCAGCAGGTGACCTCAAAGTCCCGCATGTATGAGGAGTTGGTCTGATTGTGTTGCTGTTGTTATTGTGCAGGCTCCTCGGACGAATATGACGACGGTGATGGTGCGCAGTTCCCGGGTGGAATGGAATTTCAGATGATGGAAGAGTGCCGCTGTGCCATCGAGGATTACGTAGTCCTGCAATGTTTCCCTCTCAAGTGGGAGAGGTCTGAACCCAGCCGAATTGTGGTCCGCTGTCGCAACCGCAAGAGCGATGGATGCTAGTGGGCAATCCGTGCCCGCATGTCGAGCAATTCAAAAAGTTGCACAATGTCTTCATACGTGGAGGGGCATAAGTGCACCCCGGGCCAGACGAAGGGGAACCCAGCACGGAAAACCAAGTGGGTCATGCGACGTATCCGGGACACGGTGGCCCGAGACCCGATGACGGACGCCAAAGTCCTGCGAACGGTCGTCGAATCTGTCACGCACGAGAAAGTGGGCTACCAGGTCATCTAGAGGGCGCGGGACAAAGTCCAAGAGGAAGTGATGGGGGAGAAGTCTGCCTCTTGGGCTCTTTTCCCCACATACTGTGCCAAGGTGAGGCCTGCTTTCATGTGTCGGTATGTTGATTGTTGGATTCATTGCTTCCACACGTGCAGCTCATGCGAGTGGACCCTAACACCATCGTTGTTGCGGAGAAGAGGGCCAAGCAATTTCTTTGTTCCTTTGTGACGCCGGATGCCTGCCGTAAAGCATGGCCGCACGTGGGGAGAATCGTCACTCTCGACGGCACGTTTCTCAAAAACGGGTACAAACATGTACTTCTGATTGCCCAGTTTTTCGATGCAAACAACAACAGTGTGCCAATGGCTTACGTCCTGGTTAGCAAGGAGGACGCGGATAACTGGGGGTGGTTTCTGCTCCAGCTGTCTAACGCATACTGGACCCTACGTGAAGGAGGCACCACCATCATAAGTGACCGTGATGCAGGGCTGCTCGCACCAATGCCGAAGCTCCTCCCTCGGGCCAACCACAAGCACTGCACGTTTCACATCAAGAAGAACATCCGGGTGACCTACAGCAAGACATCAGCGGTCATCTTTTGGCGGCTGGCACACACGTATGAGCGAGAGGAATACGACAAGCTAAGCATGGAGCTCATGCAGACAAACCAGGGTACATCACGCTACGTGTTCGGCGATGGTGAGCAAGAAGGAATCCCGTTGCATTGCTGGAGTCACTTCCACGGACCACCGGGGTGTGGCGGCCACACCACAAGCAATGCCGCAGAGTCCCTCAATGCACGGATCATCGAGGCTCGTAAGCTATTCCCATTCCACTGCCTTGCCAGTATGTACCCCTTCATATAGAAGCTCTTTACAANCAGCGGTCATCTTTTGGCGGCTGGCACACACGTATGAGCGAGAGGAATACGACAAGCTAAGCATGGAGCTCATGCAGACAAACCAGGGTACATCACGCTACGTGTTCGGCGATGGTGAGCAAGAAGGAATCCCGTTGCATTGCTGGAGTCACTTCCACGGACCACCGGGGTGTGGCGGCCACACCACAAGCAATGCCGCAGAGTCCCTCAATGCACGGATCATCGAGGCTCGTAAGCTATTCCCATTCCACTGCCTTGCCAGTATGTACCCCTTCATATAGAAGCTCTTTACAACGCACAGAAAGCTGGCACACGACATCAACATGTGCAGCGTGCAAGAGAGGAAGTGGGTGACCACCCCCGAGAAAGTTCTCACGCACAACTGCTTGGCGGCACGAGACTGCAAGGTCGTGCACACCGGGAATCTCATGGGCACGGTCACAGGGAGCAGGGGTGTGTCGCGGCAGGTGGACTGCCGCATGCAGAAGTGTAGTTGTTGCTGCTACCAAGAGTTCGGCATCCCGTGTGTGCATGCATGTACTGTGTTGCTGGAGAACCGCGTGATACCGGACAACTAAACCGACATGGCGTACAACATCACTGCGTGGAAGCACTGCTATGGCCACCCCATGCCGGGCATGAACCTATGGGCATTGAAGCCAGCCTCCCTGGAACCAGACCGTGAGGGGAACCCCCCGGGACCCGGGTGGCAAGCACCAGGCGGGCGTGCATTGGGCCGGCCGCAAGGCAAACGCAAGCAGCGGGTTGATCTACTGCGCGCAAACCACATCTGTGGTCAATGTGGCCAGAAGGGGCACCCGAAGAAATGTTGCACTACCTCACCCGCGCCAACACTGGCACAGATGGTTGCAGCCCTCGGTGGCCGAGCTGCGAGGTCTGAAGGTTGCTGCAGCCAATGGGACTGAGGATGCTGCAGGGGCCATCATTGATGCAGCAGACATGGAAGCCGGTACAAGCGCACGTACAACTGTAGCGACTACAGGGGCAACAACTGAGGTGGCACCTATGGACGGGGACCTAACGCAGGAGCAGACAACAAATGGCCATGGACAGGAGGGCGACGAGTAGGAGGATGAGTACGAGGAGGACGGCTCAGAAGAAGAGGGGAACAACGAGGTCTTAGTCGCCAGGCCGGCTACACAGGATGACCCCACGTCAGAATGGACAGATTCAGAGACTTCAGACGAGGAGTACGACCTAGACGAAGAGACGAGGAGGGCAAGGCATGAGGCAGAGGAGGCTGATTTCCGTCGTCAGTATTCCATGGTCCGTGAGCTTGTTCCGGAGATGGGACTACCAGACCTTGACATGTTACCTGACACGAGAGCTCTATGAGGGTAATATGTTTGTTACTCTTGTAGATGACTCGTGTGCATTGCCAAACTGTGATGGACACTTGTTGATTGAACAAACCATGAGCACTGCATTGTACATACCATCTCCACAATGTACCACATTAATGACTGACTTTCACCCCTTCTATGATTGCAGGTCAAGAAGGCAATTCTACTCATGCCTGTCCAAGCATCCTCAAGGTCAAGATCCCGGAGCATCAGAAGGGGACTCTCTGTTAGGGTGCGGTTTAGATTACAGCATTTGCATGTGGAGGCTAGAGAAAATGGTCAGATAACACGTGGCCAACCAGAAGAGGTCTTTTATGATGCTGTTGAGTGTGGAGATGCCTGTCCTTGTGCAGCTTCCGATGTTATCCGTTGGGTCCATAATTTGCCGATCTACATGCAAGAGTGGATTGCCTCATGTGACCTGCCTCCATTGTCTTTGATGTGGACATAAGGCTTTCTTACATAGTCACCTTTGATCTTTGTATTCATTGCATTTTACTAGCAAAGGTTGTAAAAGAATACTGCTCATAGGAGGATGCAGAAATGCATGTACAACATGGAATGAAGCCCTTCACGAGATAACCAAATGTTACACTAGTGTTTTTCTTAATATCAGTTTGTTGTTGTTGCAGGTGACCAATTACTTGTCACATTTGTGTCATGTATGGCTCAATACAACATTCTGTTTCATCGTATAGACTAGGTCATTATATTACAATGGTAGAAAGAAAGCATAGAACTATTAGTACGGAGTGCTACATTATTTGTACTCCACGCGCTTATGCAACATTATGGGTACTCCAGACTTGATGTTGTAGATAGTTGGCACAATGGACTCGAGTGTGAATACCCCAGACATGATTCAGGGTTCTCCAAACATGTGTACTCTAGACTTCATTTGGCATAAATCGTGGCACAATGTACTTGTGTGGGTAGTCCAGACATGGTTCCGGGTACTCTAGACATGATTATGGGTACTCCAGACATGATTTTGTAGAAATCTTGGCACACTGTTCTGGACTGTGGGTAGTCCAGACATGATTTTGGCTACTCCACACATCATTATGGGTATTCTAGACATGATTTTACAGAAATCTTGGCACGCTGTTTTGGACTGTGGGTAGTGCAGACATGATTCTAGGTACTCCACACGTGATTATGGGCATTCCAGAAATGATTTTAAAGAAATCTTGGCACAATGTTCCTGAATGTGGGTAGTCAAGAAATGATTCTGCGGACTCTAGACATGATTATGGATATTCTATACATGATTTTATTGAACTCTTGGCACACTATATTGGATGGTGGATAGTCTAAAGATAATTTTGTGAAAGCGTATGCTCTTTAGAGCAAAGAGAAGGGCCATAAGTATTCATCACTAACACTGTTAAAGGAGGACATTAGGTACATGAAAATGTGAAATCAAACTGACATGCCTCTACAAAAGGGGGCATAGTGGACATGATTTGGCAAAAACACAACGACGGTAACAGTGGTAGGGGCCACTACGGACTCTGTGGCTCACACCATACCCACAGCTCCCAAGGCTCGGCACAGTTTGGCGGACGACTACTCGGCATGGGCAATCCCAAGTTCCATGCCATACGTTCTAGAGTCACATGACCTTGGACCCATGATAATTCTGTTGGTTTTTCCGCATCTCTCATTGTGCTCTGTTGTGTCCTCCCGGCTTGTGTACATCGGCGTGAAGATGACTAACGGCTAGACTTGACGCCGCTGGAGTGTCATCCGATGGAGCCGACGCATGCTGAGGCCTACACGCAGTTCGCTGGAGCCTCCTCTTTGCGTCAACGTGCTCAGCTCCATTAGGAGGTCTCCTTGGCGGTCGAGCCGCCAGCGGTCACACCCAGCGCAAAGACTGTCTGCGTGCATGCAGCGCTGGATCTGACTGTGCTTTTGCGTCTGCAGCGTCATGCTCTGCCTAGGGTCCATGTTTCATGTTGTGTGGCACCGTTTGGCATAATGGACCACCGTAGGTACTGCCTGGATTCTGGCAGTCACAACTCTTTGCTACTATTCTTCTAGCTGTTTTTGACCGCACGTCTGCGTTCGCAGCGTCGGTGTTATGGTATGTTCCAATTTTCATGCAAAACGGACAACGTCCGGGTTTTGGGCTGTCGACCGTCTGGCAGTGCTCACCGAGAAAACCCTTCCTGCCAGAAAATAGGTCTAGGACTATTTTCTGATTGGCTGGTTAGCTGAGTAACAAGCTCTACAGAGCTGGAACTTGGAGGGGTCTCCCATTGTTGTTTATTCTTCACTCCCAATCAGTTACTTCCAGTTTTCAGCTGCTTTCTGGCACTAACACTGGCGTGCACACTTTTGAGTAACAAACCTAGAGAATCCAAACTTAGCCTCTAGAGCAACGGACTAAGGGGGCAGCAGACGAAGCAACGAGCGTGGAAGCCCGCACACTACATCAACAATGCTATTGCCCCAACCTGTTACTTAGTATTTCAAGCTTGGTATCAGAGCCAGCGCATAACAACAGTAGCAGAAGAGTGGCGTACAGGTGCCAGACAACGCCAGCGGATCCCCATACGTGCCAGTGCAGAGGAAGTGTTGCCTGGTGGTGGCGTCAAAACTTTTCCCACGGCCACTAGGCCAGGGGAAATACTGCCAAAATGTTTTGGCAGTACTGACCCCTTCGCGTGACGCGAGGAGGTGAGCGGCCAGCGACATCAGGCATGGCGATGATGACGCACGTCAACAAGGTGTGATCGTGCTAGAAACAGCAACTGTGGCAGTAGCTTGTAGTAGCAGCGAGCAGTGGCAGAAGCAGCCACCAACAACAGTGTTCACCAGTAGCAGCTGGCAGCAGTAGCAGCTCACGACATCTAGCAGCAGCTCGCAGCAGGTTGCAACAGCAATAGGGCGTAGTAGGAGCAATCAGCAATAGCAGCCGGCGGGAGCAGCGGTAGCAACACGTAGTAGCCAGCAGCGAGTAGCAACATTAGCCAGCTGTATTAGTAGCATTAGTGAGCAGCAGCCAGTAGTAGCCTGCAAAAAGCAATAGCAATAGCTTTAGCAGTAACCAGCCGCAGCTCGCTGCAACAACGACTAAAGCTCGCAACAGCAACAGCTGCGGCTGCAATTGCTTGCAGACCGCTGCCCGCAACGAGCTACGAGCCGCGAGCAGCGGGCTTGCTGCTCGTGGCCCGTAGCAAGCAGCGGGCAGCGAGGAACAAGCTCGCTGCTCGCTGCTCGCGGCTCGCAACGATAGCAAACTCGCTTTGTAACCAGAGAAAAAAAACTGCAAAAAATCCCCCACCCCGCAAGTGCTATTGCCGCTGCTACTGCTGCCATCACGGGCACTGCAGTAGCCAAGGCAACTGCAACAGCATGCAGCAGTCCAGCAGAAGTAGCAATGGCTGCTCCAGCCGCAATCGCAGCAGCAGCAGCAACGTCAGCAACAGCAGCCATAGTAGCAACTACAGTAGGAAACCGGTAGCAGTAGCAGCAGCAATAGCAGCAGCCGTAGCAGCAGCACCACGAGCAATAACAACAACAGCAGCATCAGCTGCAGGTGTAGTAACTCCTGCTGACCTCCTCTTACGGACGCAACATCGGATTCAGCAACAGCCACAGCCATTACTGACATCAGCAATGTTTCAACTGACGCCATTTCTGATGTCATTATTGAAGTCATCAACAAAAAAAACTCATAAACTCTACAGATACTCAATAGCACTTGCTCAAGTCAACCATCTCAGGATAACAACACTACTGACGTCACTGCTGACATCAGTAGCATAAAAGAGAAAGAAAAAAACACAAAGGAGGGTGAAACAAAGGGGTCCAAACAACATTGCCACTAGGCCATTTGGGGAGGGGTCCTCCTCTGGTGGGGGGACCCCTCGCCCCCCTTTCCTGCAACAGCTACAGTAGCTGCAGCAGCAGCAACAACAACAACAGCAATAGCAGCAATAGTAGGAGCAATAGCAGTAGCAGCAACAGTAGGAGCAGCAGCAGCAACAGCAGCAGGAGCAAGAGAAGCAGCACCAGCAACAGTAGCAACAACAACAACGCCAACACCCTGTAGACTCTGTCGTCAGTCATTCTAACTTGACAGATCCGCTCGCCGCTCTCCGCCAGTAGCTCGCAATGCTGACACAACAGCTAGTGGCACTACCACTGCCGCCACCCCCACCGTTGCAATAGTCGCAACAGCAGCATCAGCAGCCGCCACTACAGCACCAACATCAGCAGCTATAGTAGCAGCATCAACAGCCGCCACCGCTGGAGCAGCAGCCGACGCCGCAACAACCGCACCAATGTCAGCAAGCACCGTTCGCCTTGCCAGGATACGCAAGCCCTGCGGTTTCCTTCACCACGCAATACTTAGCAGAGTAACAAACCCTACACCAACAACAGATGGTGACGGCAGTCCTAGGCCCCACTCTGGGTGCCGGCCATAGGCCAAAGGACTTCGAAACCCCACTGCCATCGCTTCAGGCTGGCGACCAGTTCCGGAGCTGGGAACTCAGCTTTCGGATTTGGACACAGGGCGAGGGCCTATGGCCTTACTATGTCCTGCCCTTCGACTCCACCCAGGCCGACCAGGTCTACGACGCCGGTCGCACCGTGTGTGCTCTCGTCGTTGCCGCCCCTCCAGCCACACGCGTCGCTCTTGAGCCCTTCCTCGCCGATCTCACCACCGGAGCCCTCCCTGACCCAGTAGCAGCCTGGCACGTACTCACGTACCCTCATCGCCTGTCCAGTGATGTTGAGACCAGTTATCTGCTCCGGGAGTTCAACTCCCTTCGCATGGGGGAGACCGAGACGGTCACCTCCTATTGGTAGAATGCAGAGGACCTACTCCGCCGCCTCGCAGATGTTGTGCCACCCCCTCTTTCTACGCTCCTGGCCATCAAGTGTGGCACCACTGACTCCTTCTTCGACGTCTACGTTCACTAATCCCAGGACGTTCTCGTCTTGATGGTTGCCCAGGGTACTCTCATGCCCTTGGCGTACGAGCTCTTCCTCCGCATCGAGGAAGCTCGCCAGGAGTCGCACATCCACCACACAGAGTCCCTTGCCTCCCCTGCCGTCGCCTCTCCTGACGTCACCCCAGTGACTGTCGCCGCCCCAGTACTAGCAGCATCTTCCTGCGCCCCCTCATCTGGAAAGAAGAAGAAGAAGGGCAAGAAGGGCTATGGGACTCAGCAGCAGACCAGCGGATCAGGCAGAACCAACCTTTTCTACCACAACTGCGGCCAATGAGGACATGGATGGTAGACGTGTCCAACCCCAACTGATGAGGCACGGGTCATCGCTACCATGTGTCGCCAGCGTGAGCCCCGCCTTGCCACCAACACCGTGACCGTTGCTGCTCTTGTCACATCCGCGCCACCCGTGACGGCCTCACCTCAGCTTCCTCCACAGCCGTCCGCACCCGCTGCTCCGTCCCCGGCGTCTTCCTTTCCTTTCCCGGACTCCGGCACCATCACACCACAATAGCTCTACTCCATTGAACCCTCCACCCGCGAGCGCTAGCTGGAGTAGTTTATCGCCTTCCCGCTCGGCCTTCCTTGTCCTCCTCCCCAGCGAAGTGCAAGTTGCATAGTCGCTAGTCCCTCCCACCCTGTATGACAGAGTTGGTGCTGCGATCATGTCCTGTATCTCTGTCCTTCCTTTCCTCTGCCGTGTCCTGTCCTCCCGCTCCTTTTCGAGATGATATCGCCTGGCTAGATGACTGGCACTTGCGGTTTGCACCATCTTCCACTTCGTCGACGTCGCTCGCCCATTGCCATGTGACTATCAGCGACCTAGCCTCACCGGTCCAGGATATGTCACATACCTGGATCATCGACTCTGGGGGCACGCATCACATGACGACCTCACGCGAGGCCTTCAGTGTTCTTGTTCTCGTCACCGATATCACCGAAGATCGGACGGGATCTGGCCAGATATTGCCCGTTCGTGGTGTCGGCATCGTTCGTTTCCGTGGTCCAGCAGGTGATGTCTTCTTGACTGATGTTCTCTTCATGCCTGGCCTTGAGCCCAGCCTCCTATCTGTCACCTCCCTTGATCGCATGAGCATGGAAATTATGCATTCACATGGGGTGGGCACCGTGTCGTTGCGTCTGTCCAGTCGTGTCGTTCTGCATGCCACCGCCCGTGGCAACTTGTGGCATGTACCGCGCCTGTCGGCTCCGACCTGTGTCTCCTCCTCGTCGATAGACACTGGCCATATATTCGTTACCAGCACTTTGTCTCCGCAGCACACGTGTCTCCTGCATCGCCGCCTCTGTCACGTCCACTCTAGCGTTATTAACAGCATGCTTCACGCACAGCCAGCCATGGTTCTTGACTCAGCCTCCTTTCTTCTGCCGTATCCCACTGAGTGCATTGATTGCGCTCAAGGAAAAATACACCATTCCACCTATCCCCTCTCTGCCTCTCGAGCGTCCGCCCCGCTCGACCTCATTCACTCTGATGTCATGTGTCCTCTCCCGACAGAGTCCATCGATGAGCACAGCCGTTACATTCTGACCTTTACAGACGAATACTCTCGCTATCGCTGGGTCTTCTGCCTGAGGTAGAAAAGCGACGTCGCTCCCACCATTCGGGACTGGCTTGTTCGTGCTGAATGCGAGTGTGGTTACTCCCTCCACCGCTTCCGCTCTGATCGCAGGGGTGAGTTTCTGAGGGAGACCACCCTTTTCTTCGCCTCTATTGGTGTCCACCATGAGACGTTGGCGCCTTACACGTCAGCCTAGAACGGCGTCTCTCAGCGGTGGAACAGCACCATGGCCGACACCGTCCGCACCATGGGAGTCGAATCCGGCCTCTCTGATGGCTTCTACTGCGAGGTCATCACCTACATGACGTGGGTCTGGAACCGGATTTCCCATAGAATCATTCCTCATCAGTCCATCCCAAACCAGCACTGGTGTGGAGAACGCGCTGACCTGCGTCCGGCTCGTGTCTGGGACTGCGTAGTCATCATGTGGTTGCCTTCCCCGCACCAGGGTAGCAAACTCGAGCCTCGCGGTCGTCCGTGCACCTTCCTAGGCGTCTCCCGATAGTCAAAGGCCTGGTGTTTTTGGAATCCCACCCGACACTGCATCGTCGAGTCCGGCGATGCCCACTTCTTTGAAGACCTGTTTCCCCGTGACCTCGTTGACTCCGGCACGTCGATGTTCCTCCCGTTGCGTGGGGGAGTGGTGGCTCCGTCCTCCATCCTATCGCGTCCGGGCGTTCCATCATCTATGCCCACGAGCCTACCTTCGTCGGCTGCCCCATCTGTGTCTAACAGCACCTTTGGACCAGTCGCCCCATCCGTGTCCACCAGCCCCTCAGGGCCGGCTGTCCCGTCCGTGCCCGCCAGTCCCTCAGGGCCGGCTGCCCCGTCCGTGCACGCCAGTCCCTCAGGTCCGGCTGCCCCGTCCGTGTCCGCCAGCCCCTCAGGGCCGGCTGTCCCATCCGAGTCTGCCAGCCCCTCAGGGCCGGCTGCCCCGTCCGTGTCCGCGAGCCCCTCAGGGCCGGCAGCCCCGTCCGAGTTTGTCAGCCCTTCATGGTCGGCTTCCCCACCCGTGTCCGTTAGCCCCTCAGAGCCGGCTTCCCCGTCCATATCCCCCAGCCCCTGAAGACCGACTTCCCCGCCCGTGCCTGCCAGTCCCTTAGGACCGGCGCTCCCATCCGTGTCTGCTAGCCCCTCGGAGCAGGCTCCCCTGTCCGCGTCCGCCAGCCCCTCAGGACTGACTACCTCGTCTATGTCTGTCAGTCCCTCAGGGCCGGCTGCCTCATTTGTGTCCGTCGACCCTTCGGTCCCAGCTGTCCCATCTATGTATGTCGGCCCCTTAAGGCAGGCTTCCATGTCCGTATCGGTGTACTACACACGTGGTCCGAGCGGGAGCCTTAGACCCAGGCCGATAGTTGGCACTCAAGCCATCACCGCACGTCCTCTCACCCCATGACCCCCTGTCATTCCTGGAGGGTCCTCACCTCATGTCAGATCCACTCCCACGGTCGTGAGTGGGGATCCCGGCACCAAGGCACTCGGCTTGGCCACACTGTGAGTCATCATTGACCTACATCCAGAGTCAGCTCTGGGCTACGTCCTGCTCCATCAGGAACACCGGTATGACGTTACGGCCGCACTCACGCAGATGCCACCAGGTACACAGGACGTGCACGTCCTCACTGTCCGTCCCACAGAGTGACAAGAGGATCCATACACACTGCGTGACGCTCGAGCGTCTCCCGAGACCGCTCACTGGGAAGCTGTATGTGTCGACGAGCTAGCGGCCATTCGGCAACATCACGTCTATGAGCTCGTCGACCTTTCCCCGGGCCGCAAGGCCATCGGCGCCAAGTGGGTTCTCCGGCGAAAGTGGAAGCCAGACGGGTCTCTGGACAAGTACAAGGCCCGTCTCACGACCAAGGGTTTGCTCAGGTCCCTGGGATCGACTATGACCAGATCTTCGCCCCAGTTGGTCAGTTCTCCACCAGCCGGGCATTGTTCAGCCTGGTTGCCCAGCATGGGTGGGAACTGCATCAGATGGATGTGAGCAACACCTTCCTCCATGGCTCACTGGAGGGCGAGGAGCTCTACATGATGCACCCTCCAGGCTTCGACGACGACTCTGGCAAGGTCTGGAAGCTGTGGAAGGTCCTCTATGGCTTGAAGTAGTCACCGCGCTGCTAGAACCAGGAGATCAATCGTACACTTCTTAGCGGTGGCCTCCTTCGCAGCTATGCCGATCCCGCGCTATTCATCAGCCCGTGAGGTTAGACACTCGTCGCTGTCTTGGTCCATGTCGACGACCTGCTCATCGCATCACCAGATACAGCTGCCATCAAGCGGGTCAAGGACCTACTGCAGGCTGCCTCCCAAATGAAGGACCTCAGGCCAACGCGAGTCTTTCTACGCATGGAGCTTGAGCATGATCGGTTCGCGGGCATGCTGCATGTCCATGAGGCCGCCTACGTCCATACCCTGTCCTGGCGCTTCATTGAGGACCTGCCCCTCGTGCCGAGAGCATCCTCACCCATGACGCCCAATGGTCAAGCAATGCTCAAGAGCTCTGATCCAGCCATGGTGGAAGAGCCGGTAGATGTGACTGCGTATTTGTGCGTCATAAGGTCATTGATGTTCCTGGCGACGACGACGCGTCCAAACATCGCGTTCTCCTGGCTCAGTTCTTTCAAGAGCCGCGTCACCTCCACTTTGAGGCCGTGATCCGAGTGCTACGTTATGTCGTCTCGACTCCACGGCAAGGTCTCATGTTCTGCCGACAGCCGTCTATTGTCGCGGTGGGCTACACCGACAGTGACTGGGCCGGCAATCCTGACAGTAAGAGCCGCACAGACTGGATCTTTCTGATTGGCGGCACAACAGTGTCTTGGCGTAGTGGCAAGCAAGGGTGCATTGCACGCAACACTGCAAAGGCTGAGTATGTAGCCCTTGGTTCAGGCGCATGTGAGAGTGTGTGGCTGCGTCGTCTGTTGTCCGAGTTGCGTCAGTTTGTCGCATCCATCACGTTCCATTGTGACAATGAGAGTGCCATGGCCATTGCCGACAATGACGGCGTGCATCAAACATGCACAAAACACATCAATGTTGAGTATCACTATGTGCGTTCGTTGTTGCATGACGGCAGCATCAACATTGTGTGGGTTAAGATAGCACAGCAGTTGGCTGACTTCTTGACCAAGGCACTCAGGCACGACTCATTCAAGAAGGTTGTGAGTTCAGTCGGCATGCGTCCGTGAGTTGCACACGTTGTCCTGGCCTGCGTCTCTATGTGCCCTTGGGGAGTCTGTCTGTTTAATGTGGCGCTGCCCGCCCATATGCACTGCACCTGTGAGTCATGGGGGCGTGTTGGTTTGTCCGCATCTCTCATTGTGCTCCGTTGTGTCCTCCGGGCTTGTGTACATCGGCGTGCAGATGAGTGACGGCAAGACTTGACGCTGCTAGAGTGTCGTCCGGTGGAGCCGACACACGCTGAGGTCTACACGCAGTTCGCTGGAGCCTCCTCCCTGCGTCAAAGTGCTCAGCTCCATCGGCAGGCCTCCTTGGTGGTCGAGCCGCCGGCGGTCACTGCCACCATAAAGGCTGTCTGCGTGCATGCAGCGCTGGATCTAACTGTGCTATTGTGTCTGGAGTGTCAGGCTATGCCTAGGGTCCATGTTTCATGTTATGTGGCACTGTTTGGCACAATGGATCGCCGTAGGCACTGCCTGGGTTCGGGCTGTCATAACTCCTTACTTTTTTTCTAGCTGTTACTGACCACACGAATGTGTTCGCAGCGTCGGTATTATGGCAAGGTCCAGTTTTGCGGCAAAACAGACAACGCCCGGGTTCTGGGCTGTCGATCGTCTGGCAGGGCTCACTGAGAAAACCCCTCCTGCCAGAAAATAGGTTTAGGACTGTTTTCTGATTGGCTGGTTAGCTGAGTAACAAGCTCTACAGAGCTGGGAGGGGAGCTAGAACTTGGAGGGGCCTTCTATTGTTGTTTAGTCTTCACTCCTAATAAGTTACTTCCAGTTTTCAGCTGCTTTCTGGCGCTAACACTGGCGTGCGCACTTCTGAGTAACAAACCCAGAGCATCCAGACTTAGCCTCTAGAGCAGCGGACTAAGGGGGCAGCAGACTAAGCAACGAGGGTGGAAGCCCGCACACTGCATCAACAACGCTTTTGTCCCAACGTGCTGCTTAGTATTTTTAGGTGGTTCTTCATGGGCCAACTCACGTTTGCGTGCTACATAGCGGTCCAACTCCTCCTTCAATGCGACCCATGCCCGATGAGCCGCCACAAGGTCCCCTATGGGTGTACTCCATCCATGATGTGTCGGGCCATTCGAACATTTCTCGGTGTCCATCTCGATCCTACGTGGAGTACAAGTATGTGGGAACTTAGCGAAGTGGACTGACTGAGAAGTACTTTAAGTACACACGATAATACATGTTCGTTGTGCAAACCAGTACAACGAGCCGGTTTGACACTGGAAGTCGTCATTGGTGCATGCCAACGTTCGAGACGCAAACCCGGTCTGACTTCTTGTCCTATTCTTTGGAACGTGCGGCTGCAATGTTGGACGGGCAGAAATAACCTGTCAGTGTCCACGTGGAAATGAGCTACACGCATGAACCGTGCATCGCTGGCAACATGACACAGTCCTGCGACACACCGTCCCATATCCCCCCGGTTGGGGCTACGTCGTCCCATTGGGCAGTTGTCCACTTTCGGCGTGGACTTCCGTTCTCGACCAGTTGGCTTTGACGTGTGGTGTAAGCAATGCCGAGGCATACTGTGTCGAATTCACAAATCACTTTAATACCGTTTGCAACAACAAACCAGACTCGCAAAGGTAAAGAAACAACGACCCAAAACCTGCATGTCGACTTGCAAAATTAGGGTCCTGTTATGTTGTTTCGTCGACAGTGCGGTCGGCTAGCTATGACGTACTTATGAGGCTCTGGACGTCGACATCCCCAAACCCAAACCCTCTACAAATTGTTGAAAAAATGGGGGCGACATATCCATAATTTTCAGAATGGGGGCGAGTTGGAAAACTAATAAAACAAGAGTTGTATGCTACACGCAAAGCGTGCATAGGGTTACATAGTAACAACGTAAAAATATCATTCATTCGGCCCTCATAATGGAATTGAAGAGAAAAATTGCATAAACTGATGAAAAAATTGAGACAATACAAGAACCGCATTCATTCCTCATAAAATGAAAAAGAATACAAAGATCGTCTAATTGGAAACATTATAGGGCATGCAGGCCCATGCAATAATGAACATGAGCTCTGTGTGTGAGTGCGATGCAAGACGGCAAGAATTTGGCTAAAGTCTGGAACGCTGAATATAGAAGAACAAGGAGAGTTTACAAATGAGCCCCTAGCGGGCTTATATAGGGGCGCCGACAGCTAGCCGCACAGGGCCCCGTCACCCCTGCTGAACCCAAATGAGTCAATAGGGAGAACACACTGCATACACCATGACAGCAACAAAGGTGGTCTCCTCGAGGCACCGGAACAGCTCTCCGAGTGCCCGTGTCTCGACCACCGAGAAAATATGAGCAGTGCCAAAAAATCTCGGAATCAACGTCTTGACATCACAGACGGCTTTCCGAACATCAGAAGCCCCACAACAGCCATCGGGTCTCCTCGTCGCACCAGTACAGTCCACCGGGTGCACGGGTCTCAACCCACCGAGAAAACTCTCCTACCTCCTGACAAGCCCACATGGCTGCCGGAACGCATCGACCGCGTCTCTCTGGCGTTGCCGGAGGCCCATCGTGTCGTCACACCCTCCTCTACCATATATCCCGAATGTGGGTATATCGGTAAACCAGCGCTGTCGGTCGTGACGGGTGGAAGCCACACAAACCAACACTTCTATGAACTTCAAAGAAGTCCATTATGTACGTTCCATGTTAGATTTTTTAATAGTAGAGGTCTCAAAACATGAGTATCTTTTTCTAGTTAAAAATGCGCATTCATTAATATCTTATTCTGCAATGTTGGGAAATGATGAATGCTTTCCACGCAAAAAGGAAAATGTGGGAGTTCTAGATGAAATTTTCATATAATTTAATCGCAATTTAGTAAATTTATATATTCTAACAATGTTTCTATATTTATTTTGCGTTAATATATCGCAAATTGTTTTTCTCCCAACGTATAGTTTCCGGGATCAATTGTTTGGCTAGTCTAGCCAAAAAACTGACTTGACCGGACGGGAAGCTTGGCCAAGCTTCTCGTCCAATTCATACACAAAGCGTATTGTCCGTTAACGGGCTGACTCGCTTTGCTTGTCCGATTCCGTTCTGTCCGGTTCCTTCTTTCACGAAAAACCCGTGTTTGGAAGCGGAAAAACAACACTTTCTGTCCAATGCCTTGCAATGCTCGAAGTCCGAGGAGCGATGCAGAGAGCTGAAACAATATTAAATTTTGAAAAGAGCGCTGTGTGATTGTCGGCGCAGAGATAAATGCGGAAAAAATAATTTATTTTCCCAGAGAAGCGCTTGCAATAGGCTTACTATGTAACCCAAAAATGGGGGAGAGCTATGTAGAAGACTTTCGAATGGGGCCGGCCTCGGCCTCGTTCTTTGTTCTCAGAGGAGGGGCGTCTCAGACATGGTCGGCCGAAAATGTGGGTGACCTGGTAATTAGCCGAGCATATTTTGTTCCTTGGTGTTACTGTTCACCTCGCCAATTCAGCTCTCTCGATAACAGTTTGTGTCTTTGAGCATGGCCGCACATTCCCGACCCGCCTCTACAACCCCCCCCGCCCCCCCTCCCCCCCCCCCTTGCCGTCAAGGAGTTCCTGCTTGCGTTGTCCATCTTCTCACGAGGTTCACAGATTGGCCGGAGCTGGGTTTGGGGGAAGGGGGAGAGGGGTGCGGGGCTTGAGGTATGCTCTGAAGCGGGATGGTGGCGTGAGGGAGATGGAGATGAGAGGCAGAGTGGCGGGTGGAGGAAAATGATTTCACTCGATGCATAGTCGTGAGCGTGACGAGGATTAGTCGTCGATGGAAATAATAAGACAGCCCCATCTCCTCTCCCTCATCGCTCTTTCTCCATCTCCCTCCTCATCCACCGTTCGCAGTGATTTCCCCTCCTGAAGTGTCCGCATTGTCCGCATTGTCCGCATTGTCCGCATTGTCCGCTATGATCTGGCTCCGTCTCTTTGGATGGCCAATCGGATACCCAACACGACCCGAGGGAGCACCGCCTTTCTCCCACCATCTCGAAAGCTGGATGCTAATCCTCGGGGATTGACCAACCGTCGGATGAAGGGAACTGACGGCACCCATCCCCTCGTGCCGTTGCGATGTCGCCGATCTCTCTCTCTTTTTCTCTGCGTACAAAAACCAGGATGGCCTCAATGGCGAGTGACGTCGTTTTCCTCCCTTCCTTACCGAAGGCATTCTACCGAGGAGAAGTGCGTGTGTTTCGCAGCTCTCGGTTGGGGTGGAGGGAAAAAAATTCAAATTTGGACTGGTTTCGAAACAAGCAGTCAAATATTTTCGCTTTCGAAGTGAGCAGACAATTATGTTCACTTGTGGTATGAGCAGACGTATTTGTCCCCGCGTCAACAGAAGCAGACAAAACTGGTCCGATGGAGGACGAGCAGTCAAATTTGTCCCGAATCAGATATGTCCTCTGGCGAAAGGGCAGAAAAATATGTCCCCCTTCCGTTTGTGACGCCACGTCACGCGCACTATTTCGCAAGAAAGAAGGCTCTGTCTACTTTTTTTGCCAGTTCTCTCTTTGTAAAAAAAAGTAAAAGTTACATGAAAAAAATGAGACCGCTTGTTTTTGTGTAGGAAAATGGGACCCAAGTTCGGGCATGGGGAAAGGGGGGAGCGAATAGGAGGACAATTATGTCTGCTCGTTTCGTGAGTGGACAATTTTAACTGCTCGTTTAAGAATCGGACCAAAACCAATTTTTTGTTAGCGCTCAAAATGACACACACAAAACAATCGGTTTTAGTCGAAACATCACATACAAAAAAATCGGTTTTTAACCGGATTCGTATGTGTCATTTCAAGCGCTAATAAAAACAGTTGGTTTTGGTCCGATTTTTGAACGAGCAGTCAAAATTGTCCACTCGCGAAATGAGTAGACAGAATTGTCCTCTTGTCCGCTCCCCCCTTTCTCCAAGCCTGAACATGGGTCCCATTTGTCTACACACAAACAAGCGAAGTCTCGCTGTTTTCATGTAACTTTGATTTTTTTTTATCGAGAGAGAACCGGCAGAACAAAGTAGACGGAGCCTTTTTTCTGCGAAATGGTGCGGGTGACATGGCGTCGCGAACGGAAGGGGGACATATTTGTCTACCCTTTTTCCAGAGGACATTTCTGACTGGGGACAAATTTGACTGCTCGTCCTCCATCGGACCATTTTTGTCTGCTCATGTTGACAAGGGGACAAATCTATCTGCTCATACCGCAAGTGGACACATTTGTCTGATCGCTTCGCGATCGGACAGATTTTACTGCTCGTTTCGAAACCAGACCAAATTTGTTTTTTTCTCGGGGGGGGGGGGGGGGG
>SZWC01026306.1:7935-21476 GCA_023375785.1 Penium margaritaceum
GGGGGGGGCCTAGAACTTGGAGGGGTCTCCCATTGTTGTTCATTCTTCATTCCTAATCAGTCATTGTCAGTTTTCAGCTGCTTTCTGGCGCTAACTCTGGCGCGCGCGTTTCTGAGTAACAAAACCCAGAGCTTCCAGACTTAGACTCTAGAGCAGCAGACTGAGGGGGCAGCTGACCTAAGCAACGAGCGTGGAAGCCCGCACGCTGCATCAACAACGCTGCTGCCCCAACACGCTGCATAGTTTCTTTCTGCCCGTACATTCTCACTGCCGTGCCCTGCATCATGTTATCTTGTTTTGCATATTGTGGGGGAGCTGTATTTACCCGGGTGCTGATCCCTAGGGGGCCACCGTGCCGGTCTCGGCCGTGCATCGGTGAGTAGCCGCCCTTGGTTAATTCCGAGTGGTCGGGCTCGACCCCCGGGTGGCGGCGCTCACTCACCCGAGCACGTTGCTCGTGGTGAGCGAGCGCTCACCGGTTCTAGTCTCTCTCGCCCCCCCCTTTCACAGTCTGTCTCCTTGTGAGCTCGAGCTATGCAAACAAGTTGCCGCATCCATGGCGTCTCTCTCACGTTGGTGCTTGTTGCATATTACACCCCCACATACGTGGGTCAGCTAGTAACTTCCTAGCAACTACTGGTTTCAGAGCAAGGGGCGGCTCTCGCCCATGACTCTACGTTCCTAGGCATTCGTGGGTCTCGTGGCCCTCTTGGCCACCTCTCCACGCACCCGGACATCACCGTGGACCCCGAGCATCTCCGTGCACTTCAGCCATCTCCGTGCACCCGGGCCTCTCGGTGCACTCCGCTGGCAGCTCCACGCACACCAGGCACCTCTGTGCATCGCTGCATTCCCGGGCACCTCAGTGCACCGCGGGCATCTCCGCACATCTCACTGCACACTCCGGGCATCGTTGTGCACCTGGATCTCTTCGTGCACTCCGCCGTGGCATCTCCACGCCCCCGGACATCACCGTGGACCCCGAGCATCTCCGTGCCCTTCAACCATCTCCGTGCACCCGGACCTCTCAGTGCACTCCGCCGTGCACCTCTGTGCACCCCGGGCATCTTCGTGCACATTCCGAGCATCTTCGTGCACCGGGGTCTCTCCGTGCACCCTATAGTGGCATCTCCACACACTCCGGACCTCTCAGTGCACCGCGCCGGCAGCTCCACGCACCCCGGGCACCTCTGTGCACCGCGGGCATCTCCGTGCACACCCTGGGCATCTCTGTGCACCGCGGGCACCTCCGTGCACACCCCGGGCATCTTCGTGCACCCGGACCTCTCATTGCACTCTCCCGTGCACCTCTGTGCACCCTGGGCATCTCCGTGCACACTTCGGGCATCCTCGTGCACCGGGGGCTCTCCGTGCACCCCACAGTGGCATCTCCACACACTCCGGACCCTATCACACCCCGGATAACTCCGTGCACTCCGCTGGACACCCTCGCAATCCCCAGACATCCCTCTTGCCTCCACAGTCGCAGTCCTGGAGTCACCGCAGCTTGACTCCCCTCGAACTGCAGCCTATCACACTGACGGCGGGTGGGAGGACACAAGAGACTACGATCCTCCCTCACCACCAGACTACGACACTCCACTCTGGTATTGTATGCTGGACCCCGCCTACTGGCGAGAGGACGTGGAACGAGAGGCCGCAGCACGCGAGGAGGAGATCGACAGGCAAGTCTACACTTCGGACGACTTACCGCCATCCCCACCTCGTCACACCACGATGCAACCACCTGAGGGTACTCAGTCAACCACCGCCTCTTCCACATCCCACACTATCGTCGGCCCATCCACCGCTGCACCAACTGCTGCTGCACCACCGCCTCCACCCGAGGTCCCAGGTGTCATCCCTGCTCTTCCTGTTCACAACGATTCCATTAGTCTGGCAGGGGCTATCCTCGACGCAGCAACAGGTGCTGCAGCTACCTTTGCTGCCACATCCCGCGCGTGCAGGGCCCCTACACAGACAGCTGTAGGTCGTGCAACAGACGCCTACGCACACATAGCAGTCTCCTTGACGCTTCTTGTCGCTGCAGCAGCAAACATCGCCACCCAGGTTACATCAGCTACAGCCGCCGTTGCAACCGCTGCCTCCTCAGCCGCCGACGCCACCTCAGCAGCTGTCAGCTCCATCCGGGCTTCTACAGCAGCAGCTAACCTGACTCCCACTGGTGCTCACCGGGAGCTCACTCCACACGTTACCTCAGGGGTGCTGATTGCGTCTGCATCTGCAGCAGTGGATGGGGCGTCTGTCACTGGTCTTCTCTGCCTGACCGTGGCAGTCGCAGGCTGGGTGGCAATCCTCTTCTCTTCAGCAGTGGTAGTGGTGTCTACTCTCTTCGCTCTACTGCCCCGTCACTAGCTCGGTGAGCCCATCATTTTCTTTCCCTTTCTCCTCACCTGTGTTCACATTCCTTCCTTCGTCTCGTGCTTGTCTTTACCATGCCTGGGCCAGAAGAAAAGTTGGAGGCTCTCCAAGCCGCCCTTAGCGAAGCACAGGCTGAACGTCGCAAAGCGCAGGATGAGCTAGAGCGAGAGCGTGATGCACAGCATGAGTTAGCGTCCACAGTGGCTTCATTGGTTCTAGAGCGTCTCCGTGCTGTCCCAGCTTTTGCTGTAGTCATTCCCCCTGATCCGTCAGGATCCACAAGCTCCTCAGCACCATCTACTGGCAGCGGCGGTAACACCTCTTCCTCTTCCCTCTCAGTCACCGTTCGGACTCTTCCACCTGCACGGCAGAAAGACTTTGAGACGCCGCCCCCTCAGTTCACCTCCAAACTCACCTTCACATCCTGGGAAACACGCTTCAGCGCGTGGGCTCAGGGTGAGCTGTTGTGGGAGTACTACTCGCCCGCCAAGGTCTCCTTCGTGCCACAGCCTGCCGAGGCTGCCCGCGCTGTGCGGGCACTCATCAACGCCGGTCCCGAGAATCTTCTCGACGACATCGGTACGTACAATGCCGACCCCATCCGAGGCACCAGTGCAGACCCAGTGGGTGCCTATGCGCTCATTCGCCGCCGCAAAACTGTAACTGGGCATGCTGCCCAGAGCGCTCTCACTGTGCAGTTCAACACGCTGCAGATGAGGGCGGATGAGACAGCAGACGAGTACTGGGCCCGCAGTCTGCGTCTCCTGCGTGACCTTGGCAAGGCTGCACCAGGTCCTCTCTCTGCATGTCTCTCCATTGTGGCTGGTCTTATCCCTGAGCTGTCTGACCTGTATCTCCATGTCTCCTAGACAGAACTCGAGCGCCTTGCCTCTTCCCCTGTCCCAGCCGATTCCCCGCCGGGGATTGGTCCCCTCTTTGACTTCACTGCTGCCCGTCTCACTGACTGGTGGAATGCTCTCCAAAATAAGCGCATGCATCGCGCCGCCATTGCAGCAGTCACTACCTCCTCACCATCTACTACCACTACAGCTCCTTCTGCTGGTTCGTCTTCTCAGGCCTCTGCCCACTCCACACAGGCCGCTGGCCGCGGAGGGGGCAATGGCTCTGGCTCTGGTCGGGGTGGAGGTCGCGGGGGAAAAGGCCGTGGGGGTGGTCGTGGCAGCAAAGGCTCAGCCACTTCTGCAACTGATGTCACTTGCTGGAACTGCGGCGCCACCGGACACTCAGCGCCCAAGTGTCCTGCCCCTCGTGACGACGCACGCCTTGCATCCTCCATGCGTGCTCACTGGGCGCGCACTGGTATAGCCGCTTCTACAGCTGCTGCTGCCATGGCAGTCTCATCATCCACATCCTCCTCATCAGCCCCAACCACTACTCTTGCACCTCTTCATCAGACACCACCACCGCCCAACCCTTGGGGCTGGGTGCCACCGCCATCTGGTCCTCCATACTACGGTCCCCCATCCTCACACTACTCCATTCCTCACTGGAGCCGTGACGATGGTCACTACTCCGACCGCGCGTCTGACCGTTCTTCTGATCGTTCCTCTGATTGTCGGGACGAGGAGCGCACTCTCGAGCGTCGCCTTGCCGAGCTTCTGCACCTTCGCTCTCAGGGAGGTGAGAGTGTGAGTGGTCAGTCACGTGTATCTGTCTGTGAGTCGGATGTCACTCTTCGTGGCTCCGGCTTGGGTGGTGTGCAAGGGGACCTGCCTGATGATCGTTCCTGGATTGAGCATTGGCAGTCTCACACGTTTCCCTCCCGTCTTGGTCATGTCACCTCATCCTCTCCACGTGGTACCGTGGCTGTCTGTTTGGTTCTTCCATCCACTCGTGCCTCTCCTGGCCTCTGGATCATTGATTCCGGGGCTAACCATCACATGACGTCTTGTCGTTCTTCCTTTGTGTCCATTGGGCCCGTTCAGTCTGTCCGCTCTGTTCGCACCGGCTCCGGTCAGCTTCTCCCCGTGCAAGGTGTTGGTGTCGTCCGCTTTGTTGGCCCTGGCGGTACTGTCTATCTGCCTGACGTTCTGTATGTCCCTGACCTCGAGGTCAGCCTTATCTCTGTGACCACCCTTGATGATCAGGGCATGGACTTCTCGTCCAGCCGCGGCCTTGCCTCCATTTCTCTTCGCTCCTCCGGCCGCGTGGTTCTTTGTGGCGTGCGCTGTGATCGCATGTTTCGTGTGCCTCTCACTCTGCCCTTGTCTTCCGCTGCCTCTGCCCTTGTTCATGTCGCGCCCTCGCTGTCGCCTGATCATGCTGATCTTTTGCATCGCCGCCTCTGTCATATCCACACTGCCGCGATCCAGGGACTCCTTCGCCTTCAACCTGCTCACGGCCTTGACCCAGCCACATTCTCTCCTCCTTGCTCATCCACCTGCCTGGACTGTGCCAGTGGGAAAATGCATCGCTCACCCTTCTCCACCTCTGACGCCACCACCTCTCACCCTCTTGACCTCGTCCATGCCGACGTCATGGGCCCATTGCCCCAGGACTTTCTTGGTGGCCTTGGCCGGTATGTGCTGTGCCTCACTAATGATTACTCACGTTACCGTTGGGTTTTGGCCCTGCGACACAAAAGTGATGTCACCGAGGTCTTAGAGTCTTGGCTGCCCCAGGCCGAGCGCGCCTGCCTTCGCCCCCTACGCGTCTTCCGCAGCGGCCGTGGTGGTGAGTTCTTTGGCCCTACGTCTTGCTTTCTTGAGTCTCGTGGTGTGCGAATTGAATCCTCTGCTCCCTACACCCCTCAGCAAAATGGCGTGTCTGAGCGCTGGAACCGCACCCTTGCTGATGGGGTACGCTCCCTGCTCTCAGCCTCCGGTCAGTCTCCTCTCTTTGCCTTTGAAGCCATGTCCTACATGACATGGGTCTGGAACCGTATTCCCCATGGTCCTCTTCCCCACACTGTCACCCCCTTTGCGCGCTGGACTGGCCAGCGTGCGGACCTCCGTCTTGCTCGCGTTTGGGGCTGTCTCGCCTCTGTCTGGGTTCCCTCTGACCAACGCGACGGTAAGCTGTCACCTCGTGGTCGTCAGTGCATCTTCCTTGGTGTCTCTCCTTTCTCCAAGGCGTGGCGGTTCTGGGACCCTTCGCGCTGTCGTGTCGTAGAGTCGCGTGATGCTCTCTTCTTCGAGCATCTGTTTGAGCACGACTTGCACCGCTTTGGTGGGTCTCTCTCTCCGCCTCCTCGGGGTGGGGGTGGCTCTCTGCCCTATGGGCCTGCTGTTCTCCCCTCAATGCGTCCCGTCGTTCCCTCTGTCGCCTCCTCTGCCGAGCAGAGCTCCCCTCTGTCCACGGTCCCCTCTCCGGTGCTCTCACCCTCCACGGCACCATTGGACTCTCCCGGTCAGTCCTCTAGTTCCTCTAGCTCCCCTATCTCCTCTCCTGCTGGCTCCTCCTCTTCCCCCATCCATGGTGCAGTCTCGCCGGCTCTCCCTATCTCCTCTGAGCCCCCTCCTGTCTCCTCTCCTCCTGCCATGCAGCGTTCTGCTGCCCCTTTGTCCTCTGCGCGTGCTGCGTCCATTCCCCCAGTCTCCCCCTACACGCGTGGGGGACGCCTACGCGCTCTTCCCTCTCAGTCGCACCCTGTTGTCTCCGTTGACCCTGGTCTTCGTGCTCTTGGTCTCACCACTTCTGGCCTGTCTGCCGCAGTGTCTGTTGTCGACCCCGGCACTGCTCTTGGTTACTCTCTTATCGAACAGGAGTTCCACTCTGCTGTGTCCTCTCTTGTATCCGGGTTCGTTGCATCGTGCTTTGCTACCGCTGGCCTTTCCCCTCTTCCTCCTGAGCCACAGACTGTGCAAGCAGCCCGCACGGCCTCTGACTCACCACTGTGGGAGCAGGCCATGAAGGCTGAACTTGATGCACTTTCTGACCACGGTGTGTATGAACTCGTTGACCTCCCACCGGGTCGCAAGGCGGTTGCCGCCAAGTGGGTGTATCGTCGCAAGCTGAACCCCGATAACACAGTTGAACGGTACAAAGCTCGCCTCACCGCTAAAGGGTTCTCAAAAATCCCTGGTGTCGACTTTGACGAGACCTTTGCCCCAATCGGTCGCTACACCACAGCCAGGGCTCTTCTTAGCCTTGTTGCTCAGCATGACTGGGAGCTGGAACAGATGGATGTCAACAATGCCTTTCTCCACGGTAAGTTGGACGAAGAAATTTACATGGTCCAACCACCCGGATTCGCTGACGGCACCAACCGGGTGTGGCGCCTGCGCAAGGCACTCTATGGTCTCAAACAGTCCCCACGGTGTTGGAACCAAGAGATCACGGCCACTCTTGAAAAGGGTGGCTACAAGAGAAGTGCCGTGGATCTAGCGCTCTTTCTGGGGCCGCCCACCAAACCACTTATCGCCATTCTTGTGTACGTGGATGACCTTCTCATTGCCTCACCCGATCCTGCGGCTGTGACCGCCGCCAAGTCGCTCCTCCAAGCGGCATACAAAATGAAGGATCTGGGGCTGGCTCGTGTCTTTCTAGGCATGGAGTTGGAGCAAGATCGTGCTCGTCGTGTCTTGCATGTCCATCAGGCTGCCTATGTGCACAGCCTGGGGGAGCGGTTCGCTCCACTCCTCATGTGCATTCCCACAGCATCCACCCCCATGACACCTGCAGGACAGTCTCTTCTGAAGTCATCTGACCTCTCACAGTTGGGGGAGACGGCTGATGTGACCGACTACCTCCGTGTCATTGGCTCTCTGATGTACCTCGCTACGACCACACGTGCTGATGTAGCCTTTGCTGTGAACTTCTTGTCTCAGTTCTCCCAGTGCCCTCGCGAGCGCCACCTAGAGGCAGCATTGCGAGTGGTGCGGTATGCCCTCTCTACTCCTCGTGTTGGACTGCACTTTTGTGCATAGCCATCTGTTGTGGCAGATGGCTTCACCGACAGTGATTGCGCACATGATTCCGATGCTCGCAGCCGTACAGGGTAGATCTTCCTGATTGGTGGCACTGCAGTCTCCTGGAAAAGTGGCAAGCAAGGGTGTGTGGCACGGAGCACTGCTGAAGCTGAATATGTTGCTCTGGGTGCAGGCACTTGTGAAGCTGTCTGGCTGTGTCGTCTGCTGCAGCAGTTACGTGTCCCCATCCACTGCATCACTCTGCGCTGTGATAACCAAAGCACAAAAGCCATTGCTGAGAACAATGGCATGCATCATTCACGCACCAAAAACATCAATGTGGAGCATCACTTTGTTCGCGAATGCATTGCTGCTGGTATTGTCCGAGTCGCTTGGGTGGATACACGGTCTCAGAGAGCTGACTTTCTCACCAAAGCCCTAAGTCGTAATGTCTTCAAAAGTGCTTTTCATTCTGTGGGTCTCATCAGTCCGCGTGATCCAGGCTGATCGTTGGTATGTCTCCCCACCCCACTCTCATCTCTTGTGATCACCTCTTGTGATTGCCTCTTGTGTGCTCTGGATTGCTTGTCTGCAGGGCATGGGGGAGTGTTGAAGTTCGTTGGCCACTCACAACTCTGTACCCTCTTGCCTCCCACACTGTGCACACACACATGTACAGATTAAAGTGACAATGGAATCACCTGGGGAGATGGCCAGCCCGTCTGTGCTGGCTGAAGCTGTGGACGCCCCCAAGCTACTGCCAGACCCAGGAGTGCTCTCTGGCACTCACATAACTCTTGCATGACTCTTCATAACTTCTGATGCGGTAGATGCTAGGGCCCGTACATTCTCACTGCCGTGCCCTGCATCATGTTATCTTGTTTTGCATATTGTGGGGGAGCTGTATGTACCCGGGTGCTGATCCCTAGGGGGCCACCGTGCCGGTCTCGGCCGTGCATCGGTGAGTAGCCGCCCTCGGTTAATTCCGAGTGGTCGGGCTCGACCCCCGGGTGGCGGCGCTCACTCACCCGAGCACGTCGCTCGTGGTGAGCGAGCGCTCACCGGTTCTAGTCTCTCTCGCCCCCCCCTTTCACAGTCCGTCTCCTTGTGAGCTCGAGCTATGCAAACAAGTTGCCGCATCCATGGCGTCCCTCTCACGTTGGTGCTTGTTGCATATTATACCCCCACATACCTGGGTCAGCTAGTAACTTCCTAGCAACTACACAAGATTGGATCGAATTCGATTTTTCACGCTCATGAACCATGCAGAATCCGAACTTAGAAAAATGTATATTTTCTCCACTTGACAACAATTGGAAATGATTTAGGACATGCAAGCCCGTGCAAAAACGAACATGAGCTCTGTGTGTGAGTGCAATGCAAACGACAAAAAAATTGGTCAAGTCTGGAATGCATAATATGAAAGAACAAGGGGAGTTTACAAATGAGCCCCTAGCGGGCTTATTGTTGTTGTGTGTGTCATACACGGCTTACGGTGACCCCTCGGTGTTGAAGTTCGTTGGCCACTCACAACTCGATGCCCTCTTGCCTCCCACACTGTGCACACACACATGTACAGATTAAAGTGACAATGGGATCACCTGGGGAGATGGCCGGTGCGTCTGTGCTGGCTGAAGCCGTGGACGCCCCCAAGCTACTGCTGGACCCAGGGGTGCTCTCTGGCACTCACATGACTCTTGCATGATTCTTCATGACTTTCTGATGCGGTAGATGCCAGGGCCCGTACATTCTCACTGCCGTGCCCTGCATCATGTTATCTTGTTTTGCATGTTGTGGGGGAGTTACATTTATCCGGGTGCTGATCCTTAGGGGGCCACCGTGCCGGTCTCGGCCGTGCATCGGTGAGTAGCCGCCCTCGGTTAATTCCGAGTGGTCGGGCTCGACCCCCGGGTGGCGGCGCTTGCTCACCCGAGCTCGTCGCTCGTGGTGGGTGAGCGCTCACCGGTCCTAGTCTCTGTTGGGTTTGTGTCAGTACCACACGGTGACCTCTGGCCTCGTTGCACACTCTCCTCACTGACGCAGGTGACTAACTGGAGAGAGGCAACCCCTGCTGGCTGCTACGCCATGGTGGCATGACTGCACAGTGAGTCTCACAGCCGGGCATCAACCAGGCATCAAATCTCACATGTCTCTGGCTGGTGTGCATTTTTGCACACTAATTTGTGTCGGGTTCATACTCTGGCCTATTCTTTAACCTGTCTTCCCTCCAGTGACCTAGTTGACTGGTTGAAGCTATTAGTGGGTAGTTTAGTTCAGTTCAGTGAACTTGGGAAGGAGCGTGCGAGATCGAGCTCGCTGCTCGCTCGCTCGCTCCTCCCCACCTGACGGCTACCACCTCATTGTTCGTGACCCGTCGTTTTTACTCTAACTAACACGCGTCTAAACTTCTACGTGAACACCATTGCTCGCTTGGTGTCTTCCAAGCCACACCCCAGCTGCTGCTTACTTGTCTAGCGCAGCAGCCTACTGGTATCAGAGCAGTTTGCGTGGAAGACGGGCAGCGGATCGATCTGCTGTCCATGTATCCTGGGCCAAACCCGCGACGGCCACTCATGGCGTCGCGCATCCACCCCGCCATCACAACCCACCAGCATCACAGCAGCTCACTGCTGTAGCCTCAGCAGCTGACTGCTGTAGCCTCAGCAGCAGCGAGTGACGACATTCTGCCGTCGGGGCTCTTTGGTCTTCCCCTCCTCCTGCTGGTTGGGCTCCCCTCTATTCATGGGTTGGGTGGGGTTGGAACAGGTTCCTACAAGTGTTCCCACGGCCTTCCCATATTTCCCACGCCCACTGGGGCGGGGGAAACGCTGCCGAAAAATTTTCGGCAGCGTGGGGGGGGCCGTCGCCGTCTCCTGGCAGTATTTGCAGCAGCTGCAACGTGAACAACGGCTTGGCTTAAGCAGCTCAGCAGCAGCATCCTCGCAACATCCCAGCAGCAGTGGATCTAGCTCCTTAGCTCCGTAGCAGCAGCCCAGCAGCAGCACCTTATCAACAGCAGCTTCGCAGCAGCATTTTAGCAGCAGCGCAACATTAGCTCAGCAGCAACTCAGCAGCAGCTCAGCAAACAGCTCCGCGGCAGCTTAGCAGCAGCTCAGCAACAGATCAGTGGCTGCTCAGCAAACTACTCAGCAGCAGCTGAGCAGCACCTCAGCAGCTTCGCAGCAGCATCTTAGCAGCAGCGCAGCATCACCTCAGCAGCAACTCAGCAGCAGCTCAGCAAACAGCTCAGCAGCAGCTCAGCAGCAGCTCAGCAGCATATCAGCAGCTGCTCTGCAAACTACTTAGCAGCAGCGTAGCATCACCTCAGCAGCAGCTCAGCAGCTGCTCGCAAACAGCTCAGTAGCAGCTCAGCAGCAGATCAGCAGCTACTCAGCAAACATCTCAGTAGCAGCTCAGCAGCAGCTCAGTAGCAGCACGGTAGCAGCAGCAGCAGCTGCAGCAAATACCTGCACCACAGCAGCCACATAACCAACGTGACAGGAGCAGCAAGCGGCGTTGTGGAGAATCTGCACTGCAACCTTGTAGCAGTCTCCGCACCACCGTCTGGTGGTGGTCGCCGTCACGCTGGCGCACTGGGAGGATCTCGGTGGCGACTCAGGGGAAAACTCGGCACTACAGCGCTCGGTAAGACCTCCCTCCCCTGGTGCCTCTAGGGGGATTCAGCAGCCGCACGATGCCGCTGCTGCATTGCCGCACTCAACTTGGCGTCAGGACGTGCTAGAGTTCGCTCGCACCTTCACACGTACCGCGTCCGCCGTGATAGACGCGGCAGCTGCAGCTGCTGCCACCTTTGCCGCCGCAGCTAGAGCAGCACGTGCTCCTGCATCAACGTCAGCTGGCCGCGCCGCCGAGTCCTACACTGAGGCGGCCGTTGTAGCTGGACCGTTGGCTGCGGCAGCGGCTGACATTGGGACACAGCTAGCGTCAGCTGCATCATCTGTGGCCTTTGCAACAACTTCTGCAGCTTCTGCCGTATCCGCTGCAGCTACGACCATTCGCACCTCCACAGCCGTCGCTGTTGCAGCATCCGCATCAGCACCCTCTGACATCACCACACACGTCACAGCGGCCGTCGTTGCAGCGGCGGTCCTTCCTACCGTTGGCGCCACCTTCACCACAGGCTGCCTGGCACTGATTGTGCCGGTTGCATCTTGCGTCTCTGTGCTCTCCGCTGCAGCTGCTTCTATTGTCCCGCCTGTTCTTGCTCTTTTGCGCAGCCCCTCACACGCCTCGTGAGGTCTCCTTGTCTGCATCTCCCTTCTCTCGTCCTCTGTCTCTCTCCTCTGCGGTGGCTTGTCTGTGTGATTTGGGTCGGGCTGTCTTGCAGCACATATTCATCGTGCCTAAGGCATTCCCAGTTTTCCCACGCCCATTGGGGCGGGGGAAACTCTGCCGAAATTTTCTCGGCAGGGCCCATTAGTCGTCACCATGCCTGGTGACGACGAGTTGGTCATAGCAGACCTTCAGCGCCAGCTGGCCCTCGCTCGCGACGCTCAGCGTGATGCTGAAGAGCGTCTCAAAGTCGCGAATGACAACCGCGCTGCCTTCGTAGATGAGGTGGCTGCGCTTGTGCTCAAGCGTCTGCCTGCTGCCTCTGTTCTGCCCGCTGGCTCCTCTGCTGGCGCCGGTGCCGGTGTCTCTTCCACCCCACCTGCTAACTCTGCTGCCTCTAATCCTGCTGTCACCCCATCTACTGTCTCTCCTACCGCAGTCTCCCGCCAGCATGACTTCTTCTCCCAGCCCCCTGTCTTTTCTACTGGACTTGCTTTCTCTTCCTGGGAGACCCGGTTTAGTGCATGGGCCCAGGGAGAACGTCTTTGGGAATACTACTTCCCTGCCACACCTTCCTTCACCCCTGTCGCTGACGAGTCTGCTCACGCTGTCCGCGCCCTCATTGCTGCTGCCCCTGAGACACTCGTCGACGAGGTTGGCACCTACAATGCTAACCCCGCTGTTCAGCGTCTGGCTGACCCAGTCGGTGCGTACACTATGCTTCGTCGTCGCACGACAGTCACAGGTCAGGCGGCACAAAGTGCCCTCACCGTTCAGTTCAACACGCTCCTAATGCGAGCGGACGAGTCGGCCGACGCCTATTGGGCACGCGGGCTCAAGCTGCTTCGCGAGCTTGATAAGGCTGCACCAGGTCAGCTGTCAGCTGTACACACCATGGTCAACGGGTTAATCCCCGAGCTGTCCGACCTTCTCCACGATGTCAAGGCAGACAAGCTGCAGCGTCTTGCCTCCCAGCCTGTTCCACCTGATTCCCCTCCAGGCGTTGGTGCCCTCTGGGACTTTGTCGCTGATAGGCTCACAGCGTGGTGGACGAGCCTCCAAAACAAGCGCCTTCACCGCACTGCAGTCGCAGGGGTGGCCGCCGTCTCCATTGCCGCCTCCACTTCTTCCTCCGCTGTTACATCGGCCTCGTCTCCATCCTCTTCTTCCTCCTCTTCTACCTCTACAGCAATGGCCCTTGCATCCCAAGGTCGTGGAAGTGGACGTGGGCGTGGACAAGGCAAGGGGAAGGGCAAGTCTGCTGCGTCGTCTCGTGTTCCTGGTGAGGTGGTGTGCTGGAACTGTGGCTCCTCTGAGCACTCCGCTCGCAAGTGCCCTGCACCCCCTGACGACGTCCGCCTCGCACGTGCCATCCGTGCCCATTGGGCGCGCACCAGCGGGCCCTCCTCTTCTTCTTCCGGTGTCAGCTCCAGCTCCAGCTCCAGCTCTACATCATCTACTAGTTCCTCCCCAGCTCATGCCTACCCCACCGCCGGTGTCGCCGGCGTCCATCCGCCTGTCCTCTACCCTTGGGGCTGACCGCCGCCCTATGGAGCGCCCGCCTTCGCGGGCCCACCTTCCTCGGCCTACATCCCTCCTTCGTGGTTCGCCTCTCCCTCGAGCACGCCTGCTCCATCGTCTGCAGCCTCCGTCGCCAGCGAGCGCCAGCTAGAGCAGTCTCTCCTCCAACGTCTTCACCTTCGTGATCAGGGAGGTGAGAGTGTGTCTTCGTTGGCCAGAGGTCTTGCCTGTCAGACTGACATAGTCCTTCGTGGGGACCCCCCAGGTCACGTCCTTGGGTTGCCATCCTCGTCTGTTCCGTGGGTCGAGCACTGGCAGTCTGTCGTTCTCCCTCATTGTCTTGCTGCCTGTGCCTCATCCCCGCCCTCCGTCGGCACTGTTGCCACCTGTGGCATCCTTCCCCATGTCCGTGTCTCTGGTGGCTTCTGGGTCCTTGACTCCGGAGCCACTCATCACATGACCTCTGTTCGGTCC
>SZWC01026309.1:0-29982 GCA_023375785.1 Penium margaritaceum
TTGTCTGATCGCCTCTAGTGGTTCACGTCTACTGTTTTGGGCGAATCTGAGACTGAGCGTGAGCTTTCTGGTCGCCTCACGCTATGTGAGCAGGAATTTAGAGACAGTCAGTTTGCGAAGGGAATAAAGTCATTTTGCATTAGTTTTTCAGCATAGACATGATCACAATATTTATAGGGCTATTCATGAGCTTTCCAACGCACCAAAACGCGCACGATTTGGCCAAGCGTAGCTCAAGTTATGCTTGCCGAAGCGCAGGTCTTACCCACCACAGAAGCCTGACGCCTCCACTCACCGTGGCGCCTTCATTCACGTGCGAAGCGCCTTTCCCAAGGTGCATGTCCCATTGCACATGGTTTATGGGTCCCCTGCACTGTTTCTACGCACCCTGCCCACTTTTGGGTCGTGTTTGGTGATGGGGTGTGACGAGGTTCGAAACCTGTCCGCGGACCTGCAGTCAGAATTTTGACAAGTCCCCGAGTAACAAAACGTACTGCTGAGTTTCGGACATCGAGCCAGGATTTTGGCTAAGTCCCTCAGTAACAACCTGCACTAATGGATCCGGTGGATGATCCGCCGGATCAGGTGGATCATCCACCGGACGCCTCGGCAGGCCTATCGGAGCGTTTTCTCCACATGGTATTTTTGCTACTCGGTCCGGTCGATCATCGACCGGATTTCGAGTCGCAGCCGGCTCCCAGAGCCGCTGCGCATACCCCAACTTTGGAAAGTCATATCTCCCTCGATACTTGTCCGATTCCGGCGAAACAACTTCCACCGGATTCAGCGACTTGTCAACTTTCAGGGGCAATCCTCCATTTTAGGATCCGAGCAAAAGTCGAGTCGCCAGATCCGCCGGAGCGGAGTTTCCATTTTCTGGCGGCTCGTCAGCGCCTCCCGATGCCATACTTGGGCATGCGGAGGGGCAATTTTTTTCAACAGTTTCTTTGTATCTCTTACATGATGTTTGACACGTATGTGTGTGATTGACTCCTTAAACTATTGTCACGAGGAGACCGTGTGCTGTAGTATGCTTGATCGGTGTTTGTTGGTTTGTGAACCATAAACATGTCGTGACCTCTGGCCTCGCTGCACACTCACCTCATTGATGCAGGTGACTGATGCTGGAGTGACTCTGACGCAGACGTCACAGCGTTCCTCGTGATGAGGCGTGCACAAGAAGTGGATCTGTGACAATTTGACTCTTGACAGGAGTGCTTTATGGACAGATTTTCTTGGTGCATTAACGCTAGGTTTCCTAATGCTGTTGTCATTCGGGAGGGAGGGGCTGAACACCCGGGGTTGTGCCTCTTAGGTTGTCTCGGCAGAATCCTATCGGTATGCAAGTTTGCAAGATAATGCAGCGAGGAGGTTCGAGGTCGAGGCAGTCTAAGCCTCGTAGTGCGAGCGAAATTGGAGCTCGCCGCCCCTCTCTCGTCACCTCTCGCTCTCTCCTGCTAGCAGTTCAGTGGCTTGTGACTCGTTTTTTCTCTTGTCTCACTTGTGTTCTCACGAACCCCGCATGGCGTAGAACCTTTCTTGGTTCCTCGCCCCACTGTCTTCCATTCCCTTATCACATCGAGTCTCACTACCCACAGTGTTTGCCATGATTGGTTTCCCCCGCCATCCTGTCTTGCCTTTGCTCAGCCATTGCTGTGTTGACGGATGTGTCAACCACACACACCAACACGGAGTGTTGGTGTGTGTGGCTTCCACCCATCACAAGCCATGGCCGTGGCGGCTACTGTTGGTTTGTGTGGCTTCCACCCGTCACGACCGACACTACTAGTTTACCGATATACCCACATTCGGGGTGTATGGCAGAGGAGGGCGTGACGACATAACGGGCCTCCGGAATCCACGGAGACTTCTCCAGCACCTACGACAGCGCCGGCGAGACGCGGTCGATGCGTTCCGGTAGCCATGTGGGCTTGTCAGGAGGTAGGAGAGTTTTCTCAGTGGGTTGAGACCCGCACACCCGGTTGACTGTACCGGTGCAACGAGGAGACCCGATGGCTTTTGTGGGGCTTCCGATGTTTGGAAAGCCGTCTGTGATGTCTGGACGTTGATTCCGAGATTTTTTGGCACTGCTCATATATTCTCGGTGGTCGAGACCCGGGCACTCGGAGAGCTATTCCGGTGCCTCGAGGAGACCACCTTTGTTGCTCTCGTGGTGTATGCATTGTGTTCTCCATGTTGACTCATTTGGGTTCAGCAGGGGTGACGGGGCTCGGTGCGGTTAGCTGCCGGCGCCCCAATATAAGCCCGCTAGGGGCTCACTTGTAAACTCTCCTTGTTCTTTTATATTCAGTGTTCCAGAGTTAGTCAAATTCTTGTCGTATTGCATCGCACTCACACACAGAGCTCATGTTTGTTTTTGCATGGGCCTGCATGCCCTATAGTATTTCCAATTTGGTATCAGAGCACGGGGGGGCTGGTGAGCAGCAGAAGCAGCAGTAGTGGACGGAACGCGACGAGAACGCGCCGCGTGGCGCCACGCCGGCAGCAGCGTGAGGAAGCGCAAAGCGACTGCACGTGAACGCCACTGGGGCGGTGAGCCGCACACAACAGCACTAGCGACTTCGGCGGCAACAGCAAAAGCACCAACAATAGCAGCCACGGCAGCCGCGGCAGCAGCAAGCAGCAGCTGCTGCTACGCAGTTTAGCAGCTGCAACAGCGGCGGAAGTAGCAATAGCAGCAGCGGCAGCAGCATCGAGAAGTAGCAGTAGCTGCTGCTGCACAGAGTAGTAGCAGCAGTAGCGGCGGAAGCAACAGCAGTAGCAGCAACCGCAGCATCTACTGCCGCCGGTGCAGCTATTGCTGCAGGAGGGCCTCGCAGCCCTCCTGTGAGGGCCCCCACCCCCTTGGAGGGGCCCCCTTGACCCCATCCCGGGGCCTCTCCGAGGAGGGGGCCCGTCGGCCCCATTCTCCCCTTCCCCCCTCCTCGAGGGGGCCCTCGGAGGGCCCCGTCGAGCCCCTCCGAGGGGCCCCTCGGAGGGGGCTATCGGCTCCATCGGCCCCATCGGCCGACGGACGAAGGGAGGGGCGGACCCCCCCCCTCTCCTCTCCCCACTCACTCACTCACTCGCTCGCATGCTCGCCCTTTTTATTGGTGAGCGAGCAAGGAGCGAGGGGGGGGGACCTGAAACCGCCCCCAGCCTTTTTTTTAATCCCCCCTCCATCCTGACCTGCCCCCATTCTGGGGGGCAATCCAAAACCGGGTGACGGGCAAACCCAGGGTGAGATAAAAGAAAGAAAAAAAGAAAAGAAAGCGACGAGAAGCCTTGAAAAAAAGGGTGGGGGTTGGGAGAGAGCGAGATAGAGAGCAAAAAGGTGGCGGTTGAGGGCAACAAAAAAAAGGGGGTTGGCTGAGGGCAAAGAGAAAAAAAAAGGGGGGGGGCTGAGGTGTAGAGAATAACGACAGAAAGAAAAAGGTAATCTTCCAACTACCACTGCCGCAGTAGCCATATCTTCATAGCCGCCATAGCAACATCACGCGGTGTAGTGTCGACGACTACATGGTGCGGCGGTTGCGCGAGATCTTGTAGTTTTGCCTTCTCAGCCGAGAGCGGACTGTCGTCGATGGCGATCTCAGCTTTGAGACGCGTCCTATATCAGCGTCTTCCTGGGGCCCGTGGATAGGTGCGCGCACTTCACCCCATATGATTGACAGCGGATTCTAGTCTTACCATCTCCGAGGGTTGGGTCGTCTACCGCTTGGAGCAGCGGCCACACCTACAGCCGCCACCCCTTCTCGTCTTGGAGCAATCTTCGCTCTATTAGTGGCAGCAACATTAGTGGCCGCAGATAGTTAGACTTTAGTCTCCGGGCGTGCTGTGGTGATGCAGCTCGTCCCGTCTGGTCACGTTTGCTGACCTAGACGTCGTTACCTCCAGGAGTGACAGTACCTACTAGCCTCATTCTCTCCCGTGGCTTGGTGTTTACCACCGGGAGTAGGTACCCTCAGTACCTATCCATTGTCCAGTGCACGAGATGAGTGCACGGACATCTGAGCAAGCTCCCTGCACGTTTGTCTGCTACTACTGTGGTGATGGACGTCATGGTTGGCGTCGCTGTTGGACGCGTCCTCCCAACTGGCATCCACCTTGGCTACAGCCTCGTCCGAGCCTGCGTCCTCCACAGTATACGGATCTGCCGGCGTTGGTAGATCCCCTAGCTGGACCTCTGGCGAGCAAACTCGCTGAGATCCACGGCCTCCGGCAGACGGTGTAGTGGCTTTGTGACCTCGTCGTCACTGAGCATGCTTCTGCTACTCGTTTGTCGATGGCCTCTTTGATCACATCTCCTCCATCCTCTCCTCCTTCCTTATCCGACGGTGTACCTTCAGCCCCATCTGCCAGTGAGTCCCAGGCTACCACCATCCTTTTGATCCTCCACTCTACTGCGACCACGACGCCATCTCGCGATGACATGTCTTCATGCAGTCATTCCAGTCGAGTGACTTCGCGACGTCGGCGTCATCGCTCTGCACGCCGTGCTTGCGCCGGTTTTGATACCTCCTCCACCTCCTCCGCCTCCGTTGCTATACCTGTCAAGGGGGAGTGTGGTCACCGCGCATTGCCTGATGTGACCGTAGCGACAGGATCCGCACTCGCGCCGGGCCGTGCTGCCCGAGCCTCAGCTCAGGCAGATTGAGATGATACGATGACAGCACATGGTGTGGAGTCTGACCTCGACATGGCGTTCATGGTGGAGAGTTGCCTTTCATCGTCCAGGTTGGATCCAGATCTTCCACAGCAACAGGTGACATCAGGAGGAGCACAGGCACGTCATCCTTGGACGGTGCCACTCGCGGCTCCGACCGCTGAAGGCCCATGGGTGGCACAGGACTCTCGTACAGATCGAGATGCATCTACCATACTTTTGGGGGAGAGCGTGCAGCAATCACACCAGTCCAGCAGATGTTGGGGTACTTGGGACGTGCATGTCATTAAGGTCGACATCAACGCTGGGTCAGCAGCCGGACATTTTGCAGCAGCAGGTTGCATCAGCAGGAGTGCAGGTCCCGTGTGCCTTGGCAAGGCCACTCGCGACTCTGACCAGTAGCAACCTGGTGGTGGCACAGCAGTCTTGTGCGGATCGGGATGCCCCACGCGGATCTCTGGGGGCGTTGGCGTACGAGATTCACACCAGTATGAAAGCAGTCGCAATGCATGAGCAGAGTCGGCCAGTTGGTCTTTTGGAGGTTGAGGCATTCTTGAGAGCAGAAGTTCCGAGAGACATTGTTGGGACATATGCTGCAGCAGACACAGCAGCCTCCACCGTCTCATCTGTGGTACATGAGGACCAGCTTCAGCGTGAGGATTTGTCCATGTTCCTACAGTCTCCGAGTTCTCGTACCCCCGACGGAGCAGCGACATACATGACGGAGTCAGATGATGGTCCTTACTCTATCATTGAGCAGGTGGTAGCGACCAGCGTTCCCGGTGAGACAGTGCGTGAGCGCCAGCTGCGCTTGTTGGTCGCTTGACTTACATTGTTGAGCCAAAGCCTTGCACACCTGTGTCCAGTACGGCGGCAGTTGAGGACAGTGGTGCAGATCCCTACACGCAGATGGAGTCACCTCGTGAACTGGAGCTGAGTTCTGCCCCTTCGTGTTGACCTGCAAGTGACCTTGTTGATCACATGGACACTGAGAGTAGCAGTACCTGCACGGACGACATTTCTACATGCTCCACGGAATCTGACGACTCATCCTTCTCCTTCTCTCTCAGCATGCGACCGCTCACTCCTCGTGTGATAGACACGAGCTGTGATGTGGATGCGACACCTGGAGCTGCATCCGATGTTCTAGCGTCTCAGCACATTGCGAGCTTGGTTGACCCCAAGGAGGATGCAACAGCACCAGTTCCACCGTCTTCAGCAACAAAGATACAGGTGGCGCAGTACTCACGAGTTGTGAGGTCTGCATGTGCAGCATCCAGTGAGGCAGAGTTTATTCTACAACAGGTCGACATGGGCCACCTCGACATGTCCGAGGCAGATTATGCTGATCTGTAGGAGTGTGTAGTCATGCTATAGCAAAAGATGATGGCAGCCCATGAGCGATTCTCAGAGGTGGGCAGCATCACTGCTACCGGTAGGAGCCTTCCGCCAGCAGCAGTGATGCTGAGCATGCCTTCGGCTTCCGCCGTCCCGGCTCCTGTCGACCCCATCATTGCTCCTCCTTCTTCTTCTCCAATCGTCACGGACCTTCATCCACCTGACTCACCTGCCCCATCGTCATCTTCATCCACGAGTGGTGATCCGGTTTGTCGCTCCAGTTCTCCTCTTCTGGCAGTACACCCTTGTGTCTCAGGGTGTGCTATCCCGTATCAGAGGCCAGCTCCGCCACTTCATCCACGCACACGTGCTGCTCGCCCATTCCGGTTCCTTTGGCGTACATAGATGCATCGCGGGAGTGCGGAGGCAGGAGAGACTGTGAGTTGCGGCCCTTGGCAATCACGCGAGGACTGGCATACCCCAGGTGATGCAGATGTTGGTTTATGTGGCTTCCACCCGTCACGACCGACACTGCTAGTTTACCGATATACCCACATCCGGGGTATATGGTGGAGGATAACGTGACGACACGACAGACCTTTGGGGTGTCTCGATACTTCTCCAGCACGTACGACAGCGCCTGCGAGACGCAGTCGATGCGTTCCGGTAGCCATGTGGGCTTGTCGGGAGCTAGAAGAGTTTTCTCGGTGGGTTGAGACCCGCGTACCCGGTGGACTATACCGGTGCGACGAGGAGACCCGATGGCTGTTGTGGGACTTCTGGTGTTCGGAAAGCCGTGTGTAGTGTGTGGACGCTGATTCTGAGATTTTTTGGCACTGTTCATATTTTCTTGGTGGTCGAGACCCGGGTACTCGGAGAGCTGTTCCGGTGCCTCGAGGAGACCACCGTTATTGTTATTGTGGTGTACGCAGTGTGTTCTCCCCGCTGACCCATTTGGGCTCAGCAGGGGTGACGGGGCCCGGTGCGGCTAGTTGCCGGCGCCCCTACTTAAGCCGCTAAGGGCCCATTTGTACTCTCTCCTTGTTCTTTATATTCAGCGTTCCAGACTTGGCCAAATTCTTTCCGGCTTGCATCGCACTCACACACAGAGCTCATGTTCATTTTTGCATAGCTGCATGCCCTAAAAAAAATTTCCACTTTGGTATCAGAGCACAGGAGGGCGTGTGAGTAGCAACAGCAACAGCATATAGCAGCAGCAGAAGCTACTATAGCAGCGGCTACAACAGCAACAATGTGCAGCAGTGACGGCAGCAGCAGCAGCGTGCAGCAGCAGTAGCCGCGGCGGCAGCAGCAAGAAGCACCAGCAGCTGCTGCACAAAGCAGCAGTAGCAGCATATAGCAGCAGCAGTAGCAGCTACTGCAGCAGCGGCGGCAGCAAAAGCAGCGTGCAGCAGCAATAGCCGTGGCGGCAGCAGCAAGCAGGAGTAGCTGCTGCTACGCAGAGAAGCAGCAGCATCAGAAGCAGCAGCAGCAGAAGCAACAGCAGCAGCAGCAACCGGAGCAGCTGCACCTGCCGCTGCAGCTGCTGCTGCCGTGGCAAGGAGGGCCTCGCAGCCCTCCTATGAGGGGGGGCCCTCTAAGGGGGCCTGTCGGCCCCGTTCGCACCCCGCCCCCTCTTTTTCTTCCCCTTCTGAACGGGGCCCTTGCAGGGCCCCGCCGAGCCCCTCCGAGGGGCCCTTCGAAGGGGGCCTGTTGGCCCCGGGGTCCCCTCGGCCCGTCGGCCCCCTCGGCCACGTCGGCCCCGTCGGCCGACCGGCGGAGGGGCCGGGTCAGAGGGGCAAACAGGACCCCCCCCCTCGCTCCCTCCTCACCCACTACACCCACTCGTTCACTCGCTCGCTGAGCGAGCGAGCGTGCGAGCGTGCACGGGAAGGAGGGCCAGACAAGCCAGACACCCCCCCCCTACTTTCTCCGTTTGCCCACCTTACGGGCAATCGAGAAAAAGGGGGGGAGTAGAAACAACTACGAAAACGGGTACGCCTGAAAGCGATTGAAAAAAAAAGAGAAAAGCAACCAGAGAAAGAAAAAAGGCGAGGGCCTAAGGCCAGCAGAGGGGAGACATAGAAAAAAAAGGGGTGGAGGGTGAGGGAAAAAGAGAAAAAAGAAGGGGGTGGCCGTGGGCAACGAAGAAAAGAAAAACAAAAAAGGGGTCATCTTCCAACTACCACCACCGCAACAGCCGCAGCTTCATAGCCGCAATAGCAGCATCAGGCGGTGGAGTGTCGACGACTACTTAGTGCGACGGCTGCACGAGAGCTTGCACTTTCACCTTCAGATCCGGCAGTGGACTGTCGTCGGCAGCGATCTCCGCTTTGAGACGCGTCGTGGACCGGCGTCTTTTTGGGGCCAGTGGATTGGTGCGCGCACTTCACCCCGTAGGATCAACGACGGCTTCAAGTTTTACCAGTTCCGAGGGCTAGGTCGTCTACCACTTGGAGCAGCAGCCACACCTACAGCCGCCACCCCTTCTCATCTTGGAGCAGTCTTCGCTCCATTAGTGGCAGCAGCATTAGTGGCCGCAGTTAGTCGGACTGTAGTCGCCGGGCCTGCTGTGGTAGTGCAGCTCTTCCCGTCTGGTCACGTTTGCTGACCCGGACGTCGTGACCTCCAGGAGTGACAGTACCTACTGGTCTCATTCTCTCCCATGGCTTGGTGTTTACCACCGGGAGTAGGTGCCCTCAGTACCTATCCATCGTCTAGCGTACAAGATGATTGCGCGGACATCTGAGCAAGCGCCCTATGCGTTTGCCTGCTACTACTATGGTGATGGACATCATGGTTGGCGTCGCTGTTGGACGCGCCCTCCCGGCTGGCATCCACCTTGGCTACATCCTCGTCCGAGCCTGCATCCTCCACAGCATCCAGATCTGCCAGCGTTGGTAGATCCCCTAGCTGGACCTTTGGCGAGCATATCTGCTGAGATCCACGGCCTCCGGAAGACGGTGCAGAGGCTTTGTGACCTCGTCGTCACTGAGCGTGCTTTTGCTACTCGTTTGTCGATGGCCTCTTCGATCACATGTGCTCCATCCTCTCCTCCTTCCTCATCCAATGGTGTACCTTCAGCTCCATCTGCCAGCAAGTCCCAGGCTGCCACCATCCTTTCGATCCTCCACTGTGCTGCAACCACAACGCCATCTCGGGATGCCATGTCTTCATGCAGTCGTTCCAGTCAAGTGACTCCGCAACGTCAGCGTCAGCGCTTCGCACGGCGTGCTCGTGCCGGTTTTGATACATCCTCCACCTCCTCGGCCTCCGTTGCTATACCTGTCGAGGGGGGTGTGGTCACCGTGCATTGCCTGATGTGACCATAGCGACAGGATCCGCACTCGCGCCGGGCCGTGCTGCCTTAGCGACAGCTTAGGCAGACTCACATCATACGATGATATCACATAGCGTGGGGTCTGACCCTGACAGAGCCTTCATGGTGGAGAGTTGCCTTTCATCGCCCAAGTTGGATCCAAATCTTCCACAGCAGCAGGCAACATCAAGAGGAGCGCAGGCACGGCGTACTTGGGCGGTGCCACTCGTGGCTCTGACCGGTGGAGGCCCAGCGGCGGCACAGGAGTCCCGCATGGATCGGGATGCGTCTACTAGACTTTGGAGAGAGGTTGTGCAGCAGGGTCACACCAGTCCGGTGGAGATTGCACGGCTTGAGACATATTTGTCATCGAGTTCAACATCTACACTGGAGCAGCAATCGGACATTCTGCAGCAGCAGATTGCATCAGGAGGAGTGCAGGTCCCGCGTGCCTCGGCAGTGCCACTTGCGACTCCGACCGGTAGCGACCTGGCGGTGGCACAGGAGTCCTGGGTGGATCGGGATACCCCACAGGGATCTTCGGGGGCGTTGGCGCACGAGATTCACACCAATGCGACAGTAGTTGCAGTGCATGAGCAGAGTTTGCCGGTTGGTCTTTTGGAGGTTGAGGCATTCTTGAGAGCAGCAGTTCTGAGAGACATCGTTGGGACATATGCTGTAGCACACACACCAGGCTCCACTATCTCATCTGCGGTACATGAGGACCAGCTTCAGCGTGAGGAGTCGTCCATGTTCCTACAGTCTCTAGGTTCCCGTACCCACGACGGAGCAGCGACATACCTGACAGAGTCAGATGGTGGTCTACACTCCATTATTGAGCAGGTGGCAGCGACCAGCCTTCCCGGCGAGACAGTGCGTGATTGCTAGCTGCGCTTGTTGGTCGCCTTGACGGACATTGTCGAGTCGGAGCTCTGCACACCTTTGTCCACTACGGCGGCAGTTGAGGACAGTGGTGCAGATCCCTACATGCAGATGGAGTCACCTCATCAGCAGGAGCTGAGTTCTGCCCCTTCGTGTTCACCTGTTGGTGACCTTGCTGGTCACATGGACGCTGAGAGTGGCAGTACCTGCACGGACGACATTTCTACATGCTCCATAGACTCTGACGACTCCTCCTTCTCCTTCTCTCTCGGCATGCAACCGCTGACTCCTTGCGTGAAAAACACGAATTGTGATGTGGATGCAACACCTGCAGCTGCATGCGATGTTCCAGCATCCCAGCACATTGCGAGCTTGGTTAACCCCCATGAGGATGCAGCAGCACCAGTTCCATCGTCTTCAACAGCAGAGATGCAGATGGCGTAGTACTCACGAGTTGTGCAGTTTGCATATGCAGCATCCCGTGAGGCAGAGTTTATCCTACACCAGGTCGACATAGGCCACCTCGACATGTCTGAGACAGATTACGCTCATCTACAGGAGCGTGTAGTCATGCTACAGCGGGAGATGATAGCAGCACGTGAGCGATTTTCATAGGAGGGAAGCATCACTGCTATCGGTACGATCCTTCTACGAGCAGTATCTAGCACACCCATACTCGGGGAGGATCTTGTACGAGCTCCGAGTATGACGTCCATTGGAGACACTGTTGCAGGAGAGGTGAGCGTGCCTTTGGTTTCCACCATCCTGGCTACTATCGACCCCATTATGGCTTCTCCGTCTTCTTCTACTGTCGTCACGCACCTTCATCCACCCGACTCACCTGCCCCATCTTCATCTTCATCCACGAGTGGTGATCCGGTTTGTCGCTCCAGCTCTCCCCTTATGGCAGTACACCCTTGTGTCTCAGGGTGTGCTATCTCGTATCGGAGGCCAGCTCCGCCACTTCATCGACGCACGTGTGCTGCTCACCCATTCCCATTCCTCCGGCGTACACAGATGCATCGCGGCAGTGCGGAGGCAGGAGAGACTGTGAGTTGGGACCCATGGCAGTCACGCGAGGACTAATACATCCCAGGTGATGCAAGTTCACGTGAGGAGTCGTAGCCGGAGACACCACTTTGTCTTTGAGGGAGGGAGTCGACTCGCAGGTGACAGGGGGAGCTATCTCTACATGATGGATACACCATATGACTCATCGCCCAGGATCTATTCACCTACGATATGAGTATCTCCATGGAGGAAATTGCTGCCAGGTTCATCTTTCTAGGGGGAGTGTTGTGTGGACATCGACCTGACGCGACGTCCTGGGAGATGCATGGCGAGGTCCATACTCTGTTGTGAGCATCTACAGTATCCCGCATGTGGCTCATGCTACGTACCTGCACAGCTGCATGTAGATGATAGCACACTATTGGTCGAGACCCTGACACTCGGTGCATTGTACCAGTGTCACGAGGAGACCATGTGATCTTGTGTCTTGGTGTGTGGCTATACTGTGTGTGGCATGTGCATGCGAGTGGTTGGTCGAGACCCGAACACGTGGTGCGTTGCACCCGTGTTACAAGGAAATCCTCCCATGATCTTGTGTTTGGATGGTGATACTATTGTGTTGGATTGCTCGTAGCAGTCGAGACCCGGACCCTGGTACCGCCATTGTCACGAGGAGACCATCTTGTCCTCAAACATGTGTATGATGTGCATTACATTGGTTTGTGTGCGTGTGCATCACTCCTCTCATGGTCGAGACCCAGACACTTGGTGGGTTGTGCCAGTGTCTAGAGAGACCCTAGATAGATAACAGATGAGTGTTTGTGTGTGTGTGTGTGTGTGTGTGTGTGTGTGTGTGTGTGTATGTGTGTATGTGTGTGTGTGTGTCTATGTGAGTTGACTCATGCATGTTATGGCTTGCCACACATTGTTGTTCCATGCCTTTGTTCATTCGTTCTGGCATGGATGGCTATGTCAGCCAGGGGGAGTGTTGGTTTTTGTGGCTTCCACCCGTCACGACTGACACTGCTAGTTTACCGATATACCCACATCCAGGGTATATGGTGGAGGAGAGCGTGAAGACAGGACAGACCTTTGAGGTGTCTCGATACTTCTCCATCACGTACGACAGCGCCTGCAAAACACAGTCAATGCGTTCTGGTAGCCCTGTGGGCTTGTCGGGAGCTTGGAGAGTTTTCTCGGTGGGTTGAGACCCGGGCACCCGGTGGACTATACCGGTGCGACGAGGAGACCCGATGGCTGTTGTGGGGCTTCCGGTGTTCGGAAAGCCGTGTGTGGTGTGTGGACGCTGATTCTGAGATTTTCTGGCACTGTTCCAATTTTCTCGGTGGTCGAGACCCGAGTACTCGGAGAGCTCTTCCGGTGCCTCGAGGAGACCACCGTTGTTGTTATCGTGTGTGTTCTCCCCGCTGACCCGTTTGGGCTCAGCGCGGGTGACGGGGCCCGGTGCGGCTAGTTGCCGGCGCCCCTACTTAAGCTCGCTAGGGGCTCATTTGTACTCTCTCCTTGTTCTTTATATTCAGCGTTCCAGACTTAGCCAAATTCTTGCCGTCTTGCATTGCACTCACACACAAAGCTCATGTTCGTTTTTGCATGGGCCTGCATGCCCTAAAAACTATCTCCAATTGCAGATTCACGTGAGGAGTCGTAGCCAGAGACACCACTTCGTCTTTGAGGGAGGGAGTCGACTTGCACGTAACAGGGGGAGCTATCTCTGCATGTTGGATACACCACATGACTCATCGTCCAGGATCTGTTCAGCTACGAAATTAGCATCTCCATCAAGGACATTGCTGCCACGTTCATCTGCCCAAGGGGAGTGTTGTGTGGACCTCGGCCTGAAGCGACGTCATGGGAGATGCATGGCGAGGTCCATGCGCTGTTGTGAGCATCTACAGCATCCCGCATGTGGCTCATGCTGCGTGCCTACACAGCTGCATGTACATGGTAGCACCCTGTTGGTCGAGATCCGGACACTTGGTACATTATACCAGTGTCACGAGGAGACCATGTGATCGTATGTCTTGGTGTGTGGCTATACTGTGTGTGGCATGTGCATGCAAGCTGTTGGTCGAGACCCGGACACGTGGTGCGTTGCACCCGTGTTACGAGGAGATCCTCCCATGATCCTGTGTTTGGATCATGATACTATTGTGTAGGATTGCTCGTAGCGGTTGAGACCGTGGCCCTGGTACTGCCAGTGTCACGAGGAGACCATCTTGTTGCCTGATATTTGTGTGATGGGCAAAACAGGTTTGTGCACGTGTGCATCCCTCCTCTCATGGTCGAGACCCAGACACTTAGTAGCATGGGCCAGTGTCTAGGGAGACCTTAGGTGAGTAGCAGAGGTGTGAATGTATGATTGCCTGGTGCATTTTGTGGTTTGGCATACGTTGTTCCATGCCTTCGTTCATTCGTTCTCGCGTGGACGGCTATGTCAGCCAAGGGGAGTGTTGGTTTGTGTGGCTTCCACCCGTCACGACCGACACTGCTAGTTTACCGATACACCCACATTCGGGGTATATGGCAGAGGAGGGCGTGACGACAAAACGGGCCTCCGGACTGCACCGAGACTTCTCCAGCACCTACGACAGTGCTGGCGAGACGCGGTCGATGCGTTCCGGCAGCCATGTGGGCTTGTCAGGAGGTAGGAGAGTTTTCTCGATGGGTTGAGACCCGCGCACCCGGTTGACTGTACCGGTGCTACGAGGAGACCCGATGGCTGTTGTGGGGCTTCCGATGTTTAGAAAGCCGTCTCTGATGTCTGTACGTTGATTCCGAGGTTTTTTGCCACTGCTCATATTCTCTCCGTGGTCGAGACCCGGGCACTCGGAGAGCTCCTCCGGTGCCTCGAGGAGACCACCTTTGTTTCTCTCGTGGTGTATGTAGTGTGCTCTCCCTGTTGACTCATTTGGGTTCAACAGGGGTGACGGGGCCCGCTGCAATTAGCTGCCGGCGTCCCTATATAAGCCCGCTAGAGGCTCACTTGTAAACTCTCCTTGTTCTTTTATATTTAGCGTTCCAGACTTAGTCAAATTCTTGCCATATTGCATCGCACTCACACACAGAGCTCATGTTCGTTTTTGCATGGGCCTGCATGCCCTAAAGTATTTCCAATTGTTCAGGGTGCACCGGAGCTGATGGTGAGCGGCGGCCGCATTTAAAAATCGTCACCACCCGACGGGACTCTGGATCGTACAGGGACTTATCCAACAGCTACGACTAAGAAAGTACGTAGAAGCTTCCTAGCAACACAGCCGCTGACCGGGCGTCAATGCCTGATCAGACGGGGACGACGGTCACAGGTCGTACACACAACGGCAAGGGTTTGGCTAGGAGACACAAGACACAGTGTCAGGATGCTTCAATATAGCATATGCAGAGAGAAATGACAAATGACAGGTCCAAGACATAAGTACCTGTCGCGGCGCACGGCGGGTGTCGCACGCGGCAGTCCAAGAGCTGTCCTGAAACCGGCCCAAAACCACTGTTTTGGCCATAACTCTGCGCACACATGTCAGAATGCTACGCCGTCTAAACCTAGACGTGTAGAATCAAAAGACGGACGCTACGACTGGTCACATGCATGCATCCGTCGACTGACAGTGAGCATACAATGCAAAAACATGCAAATAGGCCTCATGGCCAGTCCGCCGAAAGACGCCTACAAGACGTAGAAGACACAACAGAGAGTCCCAGTGGCATCTGGAGCTCTGGAACAGTGGTCGGTCAGCTCCAAGCGGGTAGTCCGCCGCCTGTCGTTGCGCCGGTGTCACCAGGGCCGCGTGCCTTAGGGATCTGCACGAGTATGGACACGGCCGAGTGCTCACAGTAAACTATACAGGAACAGCACAAAGCACAACACTCCCCCATGACCCGATGGTACGCATGTCCATATGCGTGCAGCACTGGTACAACCACATAGTGGGTGACACATACAGATGAGACACAGACGCACATCCTACACTCAACCACTGTCACGGACGGGGCGAAGCCCAACAGAACGAATGGCCACCAGGAACTTTCCGCGGGCAAGTGCATTCGTCAAGAAATCAGCATGCTGCAAGTCAGTGCCAACCCACATGATGGAGATCACGCGTCGCTCCACCAGATCATGAACTAAGTGATGCTCAACCGCAATGTGCTTTGTGCGAGCATGAAAAACACCAGAGTTCTCCGCAATGGCGAGAGCACTCTGGTTGTTGCAAAGTAGCACAATGGTGGGTACTGACTGCCCAAGCTCAAGAAACAAGCGTTGCAGCCAAACTCCCTCAGCAGCCCCTACGCCCAAAGGCACATACTCTGCCTCCGACGAGTTACGTGCGATGCAGCCCTGCTTCCTGCTTCGCCAAGAGAAAGCAGTACCACCGAGCAGAAACATGTAGCCACTGTGACTGCGCCCATCAGGGCTCCAAGCCAAGTCGCTGTTAGTATAGCCGTCAAGGACCACCAGTCACTGCCGACGAAAGCAGAGTCCGAAATATGGCGTGGAGACCACGTACCGTACCACTCACACAACCGCGTGAAGAGCTCTCGCACGTGGAGCCTGCAAGAACTGAGCGAGGAGGTTGACGGCGAACGCGATGTCGGGACGCGTGGTAGTTGCCTGGTACATCAGAGATCCGATAAGACGGAAGTACAAGGTCACGTCCACTGTCTCCCCCAGCTATGTAGGGTCATCCACCTTCAGGGCATCCTTCCCATCAGGTGTGAGGGGTGTGGAAGCGGTGGGAACTGCACCAAAGAGATCGCTAAAGCGCTCCCCCACGACTCGTGCGTATCGGGCCTAATGCAGCAACAGTGTCCGATGTCTGCGATCTCGCACAATCTCCATACCAAGAAACACCAATGCAGGACCGAGGTCCTTCATCCTATAGGCAATCTGCAGGACAGCCTTGGCCTCCTTCACGGCCTCCAGGGACGGAGACACAATCAGAAGGTCATCAACATAGACCAGGATGGCGGTGAACCGCTCGGGTGTCGGTAGGATGAAGAGCGAGAGGACTGCCTTGCTCTGTACGTATCCTGCGCGAGTCAAGGTGCCAGTGATCTCCCGGTTCCAATACCGTGGAGACTGCCTGAGGCCCTACAAGGACTTGCGCAAGCGCCAGACCTTGTCACCGTCCTCAAAGCCTGGTGGCTGAGCCACGTAGATCTCCTTTTCCGGAGAGCCATGGAGGAACGCGTTGTTCACATCCATCTGGTGTAGTTCCCAGTCATGTTGAGCCACTACACTGAACAGAGCTCGAGCTGAGGTCATGCGGTCGACAGGGGCAAAGGTGTCAGTGTAATCAACTCCCTCAATCTGAGAGAACCCCTTGACAACCAGGCGGGCCTTGTAGCATTCCAGTGAGCCATTCGGCTTCACTTTCTTACGAAAGACCCACTTGACCTGAATCGCCTTCCTCCCAGGGGGAAGGTCGACCAGCTCGTAGACTCTGTGCTCTCGGATAGCGCGAAGCTCATCCTCGCAAGTAGCTCGCCAGGCATCAGCATCCTGCGATGAGAAAGCCTCCCTCAATGTACCCGGGTCAGGCGCCATAGAGGGGGAACTCTACGTGGCAAGTGCACACGCCTCAGTGTATGGCCTGACGGCCACGAGATCAGCTGTTGCGTCACAGGCGATATTGAAATCGCGAGTGACCAGGTCGTGCCCTATGGGGCACGCTGGGTGTACCTCTGAAAGCTCGGTCCGGACACTCAGGCCTAAGGCCTTTGTGCCTGGATCACCGATCGCGATGATGCGAGAGGAACGCCTGGGTCCGGGACCCGACGCTCGCTAAGCTCCGGAATCCAGTGGTCGAAGGCGACCACCGGGCTCACGGGAGTAACCGGAGGTCAAGGGGCGCACCTCAGGCTCAGGAACAGGTACGACCACAAGGACAAGTACGACCACAGCTGGTGAGGGCTGAGACGAGGCAGCCGGAGGTGCCGTGCGAGGAGATGCATGTGTGCGGGACACAGAGCTGGGGGTGACAGCGGGCAAGGCTGCCCCGGACACTGAGACAGGAGTGTCAGCCGACGTAGGGACAGGAGTGGGCTGGACTGGGTCAGACGCCGGAGCAGGGGTACCATTAGACATAGGTGGTGATGCAGGAGGAGGCGTGAGAGCAGCGGTACCTGTGGGGTGTGAAACATGCTGAACAGGCGGGATCTCTGGACCAACCGCAATGATAGCCGGATCATCAAGTGCTGGAGACCGAGAGGGGACTCGAGCGGACACATCAGCCTGACGAGGAATGGTCGCTGGCGGAGAAGTCTCCCCCATCCGCCGAGGACCCTCACAGGAAGGGACATGAGCTGCAGAGAGGGCTGTGATCGAAGTCAGATCACGATATGTGAGTGACTCAAAAAACAGCGCGTCACGGGACTCAATGACACGACGGCAAGTGGGGTCCCAAAAGCGCCAGGCCTTTGACCGCGGGGAGATGCCGATGAAGGCACACAAGCGACCCCGAGGGGAGACCTTGGACCCCTGCTGGTCCTCGGTGTACCACACGGAGGCCAGGGAACCCCAGACGCGAGCGAGACAAAGATCAGCACGGTGGCCAAACCAGAGCTCGTACGGTGTAACATGATTCGGAAGCAGAGCATGCGGGAGGCGGTTCCAGACCCAAGTCATGTAGGCAAAGCCCTCGAAGGCAATGGAATCCGGGAGACCGCACTCAGACCGCATGGCGCAAACCGCATCCTCCATGGTGCGATTCCAGCGCTCGGATACATAGTTCTGCTGTGGGGTAGCAGGAACGGAGACCTGGTGGAAAATGCCATGCTCAGCAAAGAAGGAGTCCATCTCACCATGGAACTCGCCGCCGCGATCCGAGCGAAAGGTATGTAGAGTGTGGCGAGACTGACGCTCAACCATCACGAGCCAGAGCCAAACCGCAAGGGCGGCGTCGCTCTTCTGATGCAGGCTGTAGACCCATCGCATCCGGGTGAAGTCATCAGTCAGCGTCAGAACATACCGGCCCCTCTCGGACAGGGACTCAACCGGGAGAGGACCGAGCAGGTCCGAGTGGACCAACTCGAGAGGCCTCAGGGCTCAAGAAGGCAAATCAGGATGAGTGCACCGATGCATCTTTCCCTCAGTGCAGAAAAGACAGTCGGTCTTGGGTGGCTTCTCGAAAGAAGCCACGTCAAGGCCAAGAGCGGGCTGTGTCCGAATGAGCTTTGACACAATGTCGGAGCCCACGTGACACAGACGTCGGTGAAGCAACCGCTGGTGTTCCAGAGATAGAACACCATTGACAAAAATGTGACCAGAGGAGGAGGGGGAGCAAGGGGAGGAGGGCCGAGCAATGCGGTACAAATCATCTACGATTGAAGCACGAAGGACAATGCAATGGGTGTCAAGAGCAGCCACACTCGCTGAATCAGTGGTATGCTCAACGGAGAGACCCATCAGAGTGCAGGCACGCACAGACAGCAGACTAAGCCCAAGATCAGGCACAAACAGTACGTCAGAGAGATACAAGGGGCTAGACGGACCATCAAAGCATACAACCCCAACACCATGGACCAGTAAGGACTGACCAGAGCCTGTACAAACAGAACGGACAGTCGTGACAGGACCAAGTACCACAAAGTCACTACGACGACACGTCATGTGGTGGGTGGCACCGGAATCGATGATCCAAGTGCCACCGGAGTCACGACTGGTGGACGTCACTGTACAACAAGCAATGGAACACTCGGCATCAGAGGGACGCTGAGCCATCAGTGGGAAGGAACGACGTACATCATGAAGGTGAGACTCATGAATCCAGTCAGTGCACTCAGGCCCAACATCATCACATGCGGACTGTGCTCCCCCACACGTGTCATCACGAGTCACGAGGACGGACGAACAAGCAGTCTGTGACCCACTCAACGATGGGCACCTCCACAGTTGTAGCAGTGCATGGAACGGCCACAGCTACCACTGGATAACGGCTTCTGCTGAGCCGATCCACGCTTCCTATTCTTCTTCTTCCCCTTGGGCAGCTGCTGCAACGCCCTACGTCTACGTGGGTGTGGACGGGGTCAAAGAGGAGGAGGAAGATGAGGTCGTGATGGAGGTGGATGAGGGTGACTACAGGAGGGAAGATGGTGGTGATGTGAGGCCTGTTGCAGCGAGAGAAGTCTCCTGATGCGCTACTGCTGCCTCGCAGGCCGATGTCACCTGGAGGAAAACCTGATGCGCCCAAGGGAGCAGTTGCAGAATGGCTGAGAAATGCTCGAGAGCAGCGTCGCTGTACCGTGTGAAGATGTCGGTGTACTCCATGCAAACTCCGAGCATGATCGTCCGAAGTGCCCACAGCTGTGTGCCCCCTGAGGTCCCCAGACGTGTGTAAATACGCATGGCGCGTCGCCAGTAATCCGCCGCAGGCTCCGCTAGTCCCTGACGGAGCGAGTGGAAAGCACGAATGTGGGACGCATGCGTGGCATGCGTCTTTGCGGCCAGTAGGGACAACGCCAGATCCCAGCCTCCACGAGGATCAGCTCCGGTGCCTGTGCCAGCCTCGCCAAGGAAGGGGCGGAAGTCGACGACAGTCTTGCGTGGCATGGCATAGAGAAGTCCTCGCATGGCCCGGGCTGCTGTCAGCACCTGTGCTGGATCTGTAGACTGGTATGGGCTGTGGTAGTAAGGCCACACTCCCTCGGAAGTGGCCCACACCTGAAACAGGATCTCCCAGGAGTCAAATCCATCCTCGCTGATTTACCGTGGAGGTGGTGCCTCAAAGTCCTTTGGCTCCGCTCCGTGGGGAGAGCAACCGCAGGCTGAGGAGGGCGAGAGACGGGGAAAACTCCTGGAAGGGGGTGATCACCGGGGAAGTCAGGTGATGATCGTATCGGGGACACCAGTGGAGGTCGGGTACCCGTCTGCAGCTGACGGAGGCGCTCCTGTAGACGACGAATCTCCCGCTCCTGGGAGTCATCCTCGAAGCTTGGCATGAAAGGCTCGTCATCAAAGAGGTCCGCAGGTGGTGGAGAAACCACACCAGGAGGTGAAGCCGGCGGAGCACCTGTCACGGGCACCTGGACCGAGTGCTGGGTGGAGGCCGCAACGCTGGCAGCTCCCTCAGAAATCCGCGAAGGAGCCGTGGACTGAGTATGCAGAAGTTCAGTTAGCGTGCGGATCGTGTTAGTCTGCTCTCGCTGCAGACGACGCATCTCCTCTTGCTGGCTGCGCAGGTCCGCAATGGCCTGCAAGCGAGGGCTCAATACCCCTGAAGAAGAGGAGGAGGGATCACCTGGTCCCTTGTCCTTGTCGTCGGGCGAACTCATGTCGCCGGTCACTATGGGACGACAGGTCAAGTTTGTCGGATTTCAAAACCGTCTGTGTTTCTCGGGGATTTAAAACGCTGGCAACTTTTGACTTTCCGGGTGAAAATTTGGCTGTGTAATGCTGACGTCAGCAAGTGGTTGCTGACGTCCGCACAACCTGATGACGTCAGCAATCAACAATGCTGACGTCAGCTCGTCCCCTCTTTTTTTCTTTTTTTTCTTTTTTTATTTTGTCACGGTTCTGCGCGCGTGTGGAGCCGCTTCGCGGTGGCGCGCGGCAGCTCCGCGGAAGCTGCGCAGCAGCTTCCTCCCAGCTGCTGCTGCGGCTGTGCTGTCAGCTGTAGCAGCAGCTGCGTAGCTGCGTGTGCAGCGGTGGCAGCAGCGGCTGCGCTGCTGCTGTTGCTGCTGCGCGCTGCGGCTGCTGCTACGCGCTGCAGCTGCTGCTGGCTGCCGCCGCTGCGGGCTGCTGCTGCTGCCACTGCTACGCTGCTGCTGCCGCCGCGACTGCCACTGCCGCTGCTGTGCCGCTGTCGCTGCTGCCACTGCTGCGCTGCTGCTGCCGCCGCTACTGCCACGCTGCTGCTGCGGCCGCTGCTGCTGCGCTGCTTCTGCCGCCGCCTCTGCTGCTGCTGCGGCTGTGGGAGGGCGGCTGCACGCACTGCAGCCGCCATACACCTCTGTGTGGCAGTACACGCCGCTGCTGCTGCCTCTGCCGCTGCGATCTCACGTGGTGGGTGGAGTGCGTTGACGGCGACCGGCCGTCTCCAACAGACCTCAGAAACTTCAATAGAGTTTCAATAGAGCTTCAATAGAGCATATGCAGAGAGAAATGACAAATGACAGGTCCAAGGCATAAATACCTGCCGCGGCGCACGGCGGGTGTCGCACGCGGCAGTCCAAGAGCTGTCCTAAAACCGGTCCAAAACCATTGTTTTGGCCGTAACTCTGCGCACACATGTCAGAATGCTACGCCGTCTAAACCTAGACATGCAGAATCAAAAGACGGACGCTACGACTGGTCACATGCATGCATCCATCGACTGACAGTGAGCATACAATGCAAAAACATGCAAATAGGCCTCATGGCCAGTCCGCCAAAAGATGCCTGCAAGACGTAGAAGACACAGCAAAGAGTCCCGGTGGCATCTGGGGCTCTGGAACATAGTCGGTCAGCTCCAAGCGGGTAGTCCGCCGCCTGTCGTCGCGCCGGTGTTATCAAGGCCGCCTGCCTCAAGGATCTGCACGAGTATGGACACGGCGGAGTGGTCACAGTAAACTATACAGGAACGGCACAAAGCACAACAACGACATGATCGGTGTGACGCAGATGATGCGTCTCTACAGCCTCACTGGCTCGTCTGCCGTTGCTGGAGTTCTCTTGGTGGTGGAAACCCACCCACCCGGTAGCCTATACCGGTGTGATGAGGAGACCTGCAACTCTGTGTGTGCTTCTTGACGTGGAAAGCACACGCTGACCTCTCGGTACTGCACTCGTACATTTATGGGTGCTCTCTGCGCAGTTCACAGTGCTCTAGAGTTTTCTTGGTGGACAGGCCATTTTGGCCGATTTCCTTGTTTTGCTTGCTATTCGTGTTTGGGTGATACAAATCCACCTTGCGTGGGTCCGTTCCATAGAGCTCATCGATAAGCGCGTTCTGGTGCAGACAGCGCGTGATTCTGACAAGTGAGGAGTGAGTTACGGCAAAAACTATTGCTTTAGGCCAGCTTGAGCAGGTACGAAATCACTTCCGCCCCTTGCAACTCTAGGCGGCCAGCAACTATTTAGGCAGATTGTTGCTCACCTGTCAATTTTCTCTGCAAATGTTATTGAAGCATTATGACACTCTGACTCGTGTCTCCTAGCGCGACCCTTGTTGTCGTGTGCACGACCTTGAGAAAGTGCGTAGAAGCTTCCTAGCAACACAGCCGCTGACCGGGCGTCAGTGCCTGATCAGACGGTGACGACGGTCACAGGTCGTACACACAACGGCAAGGGTTTGGCTAGGAGACAAAAGACACAGTGTCAGAATGCTTCAATATAGCATATGCAGAGAGAAATGACAAATTACAGGTCCAAGGCATGAATACCTGCTGCGGCGCACGGCGGGTGTCGCACGCGGCAGTCCAAGAGCTGTCCTAAACCCGGCCCAAAACCATTGTTTTGGCCACATTTCAGAATGCTACGCCGTCTGAACCTAGACGTGCAGAATCAAAAGACGGACGCTACGACTGGTCACATGCGTGCATCCGTCGACTGACAGTAAGCATACAATGCAAAAACATGCAAATAGGCCTCATGGCCAGTCCGCCGAAAGACACCTAGAAGACATAGAAGACACAACAGAGAGTCCCGGTGGCATCTGGGGCTCTGGAACAGTGGTCGGTTAGCTCCAAGAGGGTAGTCCGCCACCTGTCATCGCGCCGATGTCATCAAGGCCGCCTGCCTCAGGGATCTGCACGAGTATGGACACGGCCGAGTGGTCACAGTAAACTATACAAGAACGACACAAAGCACAACACTCCCCCATGACCCGATGGTACGCATGTCCATACGCGTGCAGCACTGGTACAACCACATAGTATGTGACACATACAGATGAGACGCAGACGCACATCCCACACTCAACCACTGTCATGCACGGGACGAAGCCCAACAAAACGAATGGCCACCAGGAACTTTCCGCGGGCAAGTGCCTTCGTCAAGAAATCAGCACACTTCAAGTCAGTGCCAACCCACATGATGGAGATCACGAACGAAGTGATGTTCAACCGCAATGTGCTTTGTGCGAGCATGAAAAACACCAGAGTTCTCCGCAATGGCGAGAGCACTCTGGTTCTCGCAACGCAGCACAATGGCGGTACTGACTGTCCAAGCTCAAGAAACAAGCGTTGCAGCCAAACTACCTCAGCAGCCCCTGCGCCCAAAGCCACATACTCTGCCTCCGACGAGCTATGTGTGATGCAACCTTGCTTCTCGCTTCGCAAAGACAAAGCGGTACCACCGAGCAGATACACGTAGCAATTGTGACTGCGCCAATCAGGCCTCCAAGCCCAGTCGCTGTCAGTGTAGCCGTCAAGGACCACCAAACATTGCCGACGAAAAAAGAGTCCGAGATACGGCGTGGAGACCACGTACCGTACCACTCGCACAGCCGCATGAAGAGCTCTCGCACGTGGAGCCTACAAGAACTGAGCAAGGAGGTTGACGGCGAACGCGATGTCGGGACGCGTGGTAGTGGCCAGGTACATCAGAGATCCGATAAGACGGAGGTACAAGGTCACGTCCACTGTCTCCCCCAGCTGTGTAGGGTCATCCACCTTCAGGGCATCCTGCCCATCAGGTGTGAGGGGTGTGGAAGCGGTGGACACTGCACCAAGGAGATTGCTAAAGCGCTCCCCCACGACTCGTGCGTATCGGGCCTGATGCAGCAACAGTGTCCGATGAATGCGATCTCGCACGATCTCCATACCAAGAAACACCGATGCAGGACCGAGGTCCTTCGTCCTGTAGGCAGTCTACAGGACAGCCTTGGCCTCCTTCATGGCCTCCAGGGAAGAAGACGCAATCAGAAGGTCATCAACATAGACCAGGATGGCGGTGAACCGCTCGGGTGTCGGTAGGGTGAAGAGCGAGGGGTCTGCCTCGCTCTGTACGTATCCTGTGCGAGTCAAGGTGCCAGTGATCTCCCGGTTCCAACACCGTGGAGACTGCTTGAGGCCGTACAAGGACTTGCGCAAGCGCCAGACCTTGTCACTGTCCTCAAAGCCTGGTGGTTGAGCCACGTAGATCTCTTCATCCACAGAGCCATGGAGGAACGCGTTGTTCACATCCATCTGGTGTAGTTCCCAGTCATGCTGAGCCACTACACCGAACAGAGCTCGAGCTGAGGTCATGCGGTCGACAGGGGCAAAGGTGTCAGTGTAATCAACTCCCTTAATCTGAGAGAACCCCTTGACGACCAAGCGGGCCTTGTAGCGTTCCAGTGAGCCATCCGGCTTCACTTTCTTGCAAAATACCCACTTGACCTGAATCGCCTTCCTCCCAGGGGGAAGGTCGACCAGCTCATAGACTCTGTGCTCTCGGATAGCGCGAAGCTCATCCTCGCAAGCAGCTCGCCAGGCATCAGCATCCTGCGATGAGAAAGCCTCCCTCAATGTGCCCGGGTCAGGCGCCATAGAGGGGGAACTCTGCATGGTAAGTGCACACACCTCGACGTCAGGCCTGACGGCCACAAGATCAGCTGCTGCGCCACAGGCGATATCGAACTCGTGAGTGACCAGGTCGTGCCCTATGGGGCACGCTGGGTGTACCTTTGAAAGCTCAGTCCGGACACTCAGGCCTAAGGCCTTTGTGCCTGGATCACCGCTCGCGAAGCTGCGAGAGGAATGCCTGGGTCCGGGACCCGACGCTCGTTGAGCTCCGGAATCCAGTGGTGGAAGGCGACCACCGGGCTCACGGGAGTAACCGGAGGTCGAGGGGCGCACCTCAGGCTAAGGAACAGGTACGACCACAAGGACAGGTACGACCACAGCTGGTGAGGGCTGAGACGAGGCCGGAGATGTCGTGCAAGGAGATGCGTGTGTGGGGGACACAGTGCTGGGAGTGACACCTGGCAAGGCTGGCCCGGACACTGAGACAAGAGTGTCAGCCGACATAGGGACAGGAGTGGGCTGGACTGGGTCAGACGCCGGAGCAGGGGTGCCATTAGACACAGGTGGTGATGCAGGAGGAGGCGTGAGAGGAGCGGTACCTGTGGGGTGTGAAACAGGCTGAACAGGCGGGATCTCTGGACCAACGGCAATGATAGCCGGATCATCAAGTGCTGGAGACCGAGAGGGGACTCGAGCGGACACATCAGCCTGACGAGGAATGATCGCTGGCGGAGAAGTCTCCCCCATCCGCCGAGGACCCTCACAGGAAGGGACATGAGCTGCAGAGAGGACTGTGATCGAAGTCAGATCACGGTATGTGAGTGACTCAAAAAACAGCGCGTCACGGGACTCAATGACACGACGGCGAGTGGGGTCCCAAAAGCGCCAGGCCTTTGACCGCGGGGAGATGCCGATGAAGGCACACAAGCGACCCCGAGGGGAGACCATGGACCCCTGCTGGTCCTCGGTGTACCATACAGAGGCCAGGGAACCCCAGACGCGATCGAGGCAAAGATCAGCACGATGGCCAAACTAGAGCTCGTACAGTGCAACATGATCCGGAAGTAGACCATGCGGGAGGCGGTTCCAGACCCAAGTCATGTAGGCAAAGCCCTCGAAGGCAAAGGACTCCAAGAGACCGCACTCAGACCGCATGGCGCGGACCGCATCCTCCATGGTGCGGTTCCAGCACTCAGATACATCGTTCTGCTGTGGGGTAGCAGGAGCGGAGACCTAGTGAAAAATGCCGTGCTCAGCAAAGAAGGAGTCCATCTCACCGAGAAACTCACGGCCGCGATCCGAGTGAAAAGTATGTAGCGTGTGGCGAGACTGACACTCAGCCATCACGAGCCAGAGCCGAACCGCAAGGGCGGCATCACTCTTCTGACGCAGGCTTTAGACCCACCGCATCCGGGTGAAGTCATCAGTCAGCGTCAGAACATACCGGCCCCTCTCGGACAGGGACTCGACCGGGAGAGGACCAAGCAGGTCCGAGTGGACCAACTCGAGAGGCCTCAGTGCTCGAGAACGCGAATCAGGGTAAGTGCACCGGTGCATCTTCCCCTGAGTGCAAAAAAGACAAACGGTCTTGGGTGGCTTCTCGAAAGAATCCACGTCAAGACCGAGAGCAGGCTTTGTCCGAATGAGCTTCGACACAGTGTCGGAGCCCACATGACACAGACGACGATGCAGCAACCGCTGGTGTTCCAGGGATAGAACACCAGTGAAAAAAACGCGACCACAGGAGGAGGGAGAGCAAGGGGAGGAAGGCCGAGCAATGCCATACAAAGCATCGATAACTGAAGCACGCAGGACAATGCTACGGGTGTCAAGAGCAGTCACAGTCGCTGAATCAGTGGTATGCTCAATGGAGAGACCCATCAGAGTGCAAGCACGCACAGACAGCAGTATGAGCTCAAGATCAGGCGCAAACAGCACGTCGAAGAGATACAGGGGGCCAGACGGACCATCCAAGCATACAACCCCAACACCATGGACCGGCAAGGACTGACCAGAACCTGTACGAACAGAATGGACAGTCGTGACAGGACCAAGTACCACAAAGTCACCACGACGACACGTCATGTGATCGGTGGCACCGGAATCAATGATCCAGGTGCCACCGGAGTCACGACTGGTGGACGTCACTATACAATGAGCAATGGAGCACTCAGCATCAGAGGGACGCTGAGCCGTCAGTGGGAAGGAACGACGTACATCACGAAGGTGAGACTCATGAATCCAGTCAGTGCAGTCAGGCCCATCATCATCACATGCGGACTGTGCTCCCCCACACGTGTTATCACGAGTCACGAGGACGGACGAACAAGTAGTCTGTGACCCACTCGACGATGACAACACACTCGTACCTCCCTAAGAGCGAAGCGCCAAAAGATGACAAAGCTCAGCGATGGTACGGTCACGTGGGTCTGGATCACTGCTGCTCGCTGGTGAGGATGCAGGAACAGCTGTAGTCGTGGTCGTCGCGCGTCCAGAGGAGTGTGCGGGCGACGTGCCGGACGCGGTACGAGCAGCATGGGCAGCCTGAAGTCCACGAGTGATGCGCTCCCAGTCAAGCGGCTGTTGGCACTCGGTGTAGCGATGCGCACCTCAGCAATGGTAGCACTGCACGGAACGGCCACTACTACCACTTGATGACGGCTGCTGCTGACCCGATCCGCGCTTCCTATTCTTCTTCTTCCCCTGGGCAGCTCTTGCAACGCCCTGCGTCTGCGTGGGTGTAGACGAGATCGAAGAGGAGGAGGAAGATGAGGTCGTGATGGAGGTGGATGAGGGTGACTGCAGGAGGGAAGATGGCGGTGATGCGAGGACTGCTGCAGCGAGGGAAGTCTCATGATGCGCTACTGCTACCTCGCGGGCCGATGTCACCTGGAGGAAAAGCTGATGCGCCCAAGGGAGCAGCTGCAGAGTGGCTGAGAAAGGCTCAAGAGCAGCGTCGTTGTACCGTGTGAAGATGTCCGTGTACTCCAGGCGAACTCCGAGCATGATCGTCCAAAGTGCCCACAGCTGTGTGTCCCCTGAGACTCCCAGACGTGTGTAAATACGCATGGCGCGTCGCCAGTAATCCGGCGCAGGCTCCGCTAGACCCTGGCGGAGCGAGTGGAAAGCACGAATGTGTGACGCACACGTGGCGTGCGTCTCTGCGGCCAGTAGGGACAACGCCAGATCCCAGCCTCCACGAGGATCAGCTCTGGTGCCTGTGCCAGCCTCGCCAAGGAAGGGGCGGAAGTCAACGACAGTCTCGCATGGCATGGCATAGAGAAGTCCTCGCATGGCCCGGGCTGCTGTCAGCACCTGTGCTGGATCTGTAGACTGGTATGGGCTGTGGTAGTAAGGCCACACTCCCTCGAAAGTGGCCCACACCTGGAACAGGATCTCCCAGCAGTCAAGTCCATCCTCGCTGATGTACCGTGGAGGTGGTGCCTCAAAGTCCTTTGGCTTTCGCTCCGTGGGCAGAGCAATCGCAGGATGAGGAGGGCGAAAGACGGGGAAAACTCCTGGAACGGGGTGATCACCGGGGAAGTCAGGTGATGATCATATCGAGGACACGGGTGGAGGTCGGGTACCCGTCTGCAGCTGACGGAGGCGCTCCTGTAGAAGGCGAATCTCCCGCTCCTGGGAGTCATCCTCGAAGCCTGGCATGAATGGCTCGTCATCAAGGAGGTCCGCAGGTGGTGAAGAAGCCACACCAGGGGGTGAAGCAGGCGGAGCACCTGTCACGGGCACCTGGACCGAGTGCTGGGTGGAGACCGCAACGCCGGCAGCTCCCTCAGAAATCTGCGAAGGAGCCGTAGGCTGAGCACACAGAAGCTCAGTCAGCGTGCGGATCGCGTCAGTCTGCTCTCACTGAAGACGACGCATCTCCTCCTGCTGGCTACGTAGGTCCGCAATGGCCTGCGAGCGAGGGCTCAATACCCCTGAAGAAGAGGAGGAGGGATCACCTGGTCCCTTGTCCTTGTCGTCGGGCGAACTCATGTCGCCGCTCACTATGGGACGATAGGTCAAGTTTGTCGGACTTCAAAACCGTCTACGTTTATCGAGGAGATGAAAGGCTGGCAACTTTTGAATTCCCGGGTGAAAAATTGGCCAAGTGTAATGCTGACGTCAGCAAGTGGTTGCTGACGTCAGCACGACCTGATGACGTCAGCAATCAACAATGCTGACGTCAGTTCGTCCCCTCCTTTTTTTTCTTTCTTTTTTTTTTGTCACGGTTCCGCGCGCGTGTGGAGCCGCTTCGCGGTGGCGCGCGGCAGCTCCGCGGAAGCTGCGCAGCAGCTTCCGCCCAGCTGCTGCTGCAGCTGTGCTGTCAGCTGCAGCAGCAGCTGCATAGCTGCGTGTGCAGCGGTGGCAGCAGCGGCTGCGCTGCTGCTGCTGCTGCTGCGCTCTGCGGCTGCTGCTGCGCGCTGCAGCTGCTGTTGGCTGCCGCCGCTGCGCGCTGCTGCTGCTGCCACTATTGCGCTGCTGCTGCCGCCGCGACTGCCGCTGTTGCTGCTGCTGTGCCGCTGTCGCCACTGCCGCTGCTGCGCTGCTGCTGCCAACGCTGTTGCTGCGCTGCTGCTGCCGCCGCTGCTGCCACGCTGCTGCTGCGGCCGCTGCTGTTGCGCTGCTGCTGCCGCCGCCTCTGCTGCTGCTGCTCTGCTGCTACGACTGTGGGAGGGCGGCTGCACGCACTGCATCCGCCACACACCTCTGCGTGGCGGTACACGCCGCTGCTGCTGCCTCTGCCGCTGCGATCTCACGTGGTTGGTGGAGTGCGTTGACGGCGACCGGCCGTCTCCAACAGACCCCAGAAACTCTGCTGCAGCGGTGACTCTCACTGCTGTTGCTCTGCTGCGTCTCTGCTGCGCAGCTCAGTGAGAACTGTCTCACTGGTCTGATACCATGAGAAAGTGCGTAGAAGCTTCCTAGCAACACAGCCGCTGACCGGGCGTCAGTGCCTCATCAGACGGTGACGACGGTCACAAGTCGTACACACAACGGCAAGGGTTTGGCTAGGAGACAAGACACAGTGTCAGAATGCTTCAATAGAGCATATGCAGAGAGAAATGACAAATGACAGGTCCAAGGCATAAATACCTGCCGCGGCGCACGGCGGGTGTCGCACGCGGCAGTCCAAGAGCTGTCCTAAAACCGGCCCAAAACCACTGTTTTGGCCGTAACTCTGCGCACACATGTCAGAATGCTACGCCGTCTAAACCTAGACATGCATAATCAAAAGACGGACGCTACGACTGGTCACATGCATGCATCCATCGACTGACAGTGAGCATACAATGCAAAAACATGCAAATAGGCCTCATGGCCAGTC